>VIAB01019447.1:5746-30975 GCA_009801035.1 Oophaga pumilio | reverse complement strand
GCAGTTTTATTCTTCGGGTTAGTACGATTACGGCGATACCTCAGGCTATATAGTGAGCAAATATAGAAAAAAGTACATTTGCAATACATCTTCATAATCTTTTTGTTACTTTCAGTTAATGCTCAGTTTGCTGAAACATTTCTGGAAACAATCATATATTGTTGGCAGATATTAATATGACTTGAGTGAACATCCATTGAAGCATGGCTCATTATAACAGGATGCGCTGCAGTATATGAATAGCTAAATATTGAGATGCACATATAAAAAATGATAAAAATAGCTAATTCATCAATGGAACGGGAAGCATTCGAGATTTTGTTCTACGTTACAGACACTAAAAGCGGAACAACATCGGCAGTTCCAATATATTACAAACATGCTGGCGAGTGTGTGTGAGCTGGTCCTTCACTTTAATGGCTCGTGTTGTAAACTACGGTAAGTAGTAAAAACCTTTTCCTACAGAAATCTAAACCTACACATAAAGAACAGTCCAGTTGGCAATAATACAGTCACAATTGATCTAGTTACAGATTTGAAGGTTCAGTATCTTGGATTAGTTAGCTGTACACTTTCTGACAGATTTGTCAAGATACATTTGCTGTCTGGTCAGATTTCCGAGTCAGTGAAGCAATTAAGTATATCAATACTGGCTCCATCACTAAATCTAAATTCCTATCCAATCATTAAAATCTAACTAGTCTGCTAGTCAAAAGTCTGTAGAAATAAAATGATATAAAACCAAAACCAGAATTCAATCAGAAAATAAATGGATATGAAGAAATAGATTAAATACAGGCCTTCCAACCAATGTCACATCATAGTTTTGATTTTCTCCAAACCCAAATACCTTTATAAGTACTAACAATGTGTACGATTTATTTACGTGCACTCATTTATTGCTGATCAGAACTAAATTCTGCACGCATCGGTATACTTAACGCTATCAGTATACGTTGCAGAGTGACGAGGTCACCTAGTTGTGGTACTATGACTAAACTTGCGTTTGAACAAGGCCACATGTATGCAATGACTGCTCTGATAAAAGCATCCATAAAGAACTCGATTTTATAAAAGACAATTATTCATCTGTGTTCGGAAAAGTGCCCATTGTATTCGCATGTTGTGATGGCGGTGCAGTTCTTGCAGTGCAGTTTTACCGAGTTTTGTGCTTGCAATTTCTTTTTTGTCAAAATTAAAATAAAGTAATTGTCCACCCTACATTAACATCATCATCAATTACACAGGTTAATGATTCAATGCAATTTATTCTCGTAATATATCTTTCTTGTGGTCAGTGCCCCTCTTTAGGATATAGAGCTTTAACACCTTTGCACACTTTGCAGTACCTGTTTGTCACAGCCAGGCTCAGGAGCTGTGCCTGTTCAATACAGGACAGTTACTGGCTGTAATACATAGTCGGCAATCTTTGTGCATCAGCAGAGCAGCTGTGGTTGCTGAGGTTTAACTATTTAAATATTGCAGTCAGTCACTGACAACTGAATTCAATTAGAGCCTTTGCAAGTTCATTTTTGCAATTAGTCTTCATTAAAAATTTTGCACTGTCTCTTTGTTTTCTTGCACATTCAATTTTTATGTGTCCTCTGGTTATAATTAAGCTGAGAGGAGCTCAGAAAAACAAAAATAAGAGTTACAAAGTTCCTGCCAGACCATCATAGTGTCCTGGCTGACAGATTTTAAGTTAACTCATTCTGCAGCCAACAATAGATGACGTAGAAAACTAATAATGCAACATTTTTTAATGGAACTCAGTTATAAAAATTATTTAAAAAAAAAAAAAAAATTCCAAAATGGTGCACTGCACAAATTAAAAAATAACATGCCGATAACCTGCAGTCGCCACTAGAAGGCGCAATGGAGTTTACCATTCCATACAAGTTCTAAACTCCCATGCTTCCTTTAGTGGTTACTAGAGCCATGCACCAACTTAGTACCTTTCTTTTTCTTCTAAAGGAACCTGTTACCTGATTACTTTTGCCTAATCGCCTCTAACAGTGCTGGGAAGATCGAGCCAGAGGTGCAACCTGTCTAGTCTCATCTCCGGTTATGGACTTTTCACTGATACATTGAAGCTTGTGCATCCGGGCTCCAAACCATAATGTAACAAGTGACAGATTTTGCTAAAATCCACGGTAATGGGATAAATTTGAATTATCAGAAAATCATAACTCTAACGATTATAATCCTATATTGAAAAATTCTGGGGTGATCATATCACTTGTGGGCCTAGATCGGTGGATGGCCCATCACAGCAAGAGAAGAAAAAAAAAATGAAGAGGCCCAGTAGTGCTCACCTGGGGAACAATAGCGAAGGAGATTATTATATAAATTTCCTTTAGTCGCTGCAAATGCAGATAGAACTAAGCGGCTTGGTATGGAAGGGGCTTCATTGACAAAAAAAGCAGGATTTATTTTTGCCATGAAACTCCATCACCTGTTCTCGGTATGGGTGACAAAATTGTGCACTTTGTGTAGAGAGAGCACAACCATGCTTGTAACATATGTAAGGTGGGTCCAATATGTATAGTGTCTGTGCAGCATGTCAAATGTGTGTAGTTAATATGGAGTGTATGCAGTATGGACCAGTACTTGTTTCCACTATATGAACACTGTGAATCCTCCATGTGTCAGAGGTGTGAGCGGCCTGTATGTGGCATGTTTCTCATGTGTGAGTGGCGAGTATGGACCGGGTTTCCAATGTGTGAATGACATACATATATGATGTACCTCAGGTCTTTTGATCAGGGTCATTTGGATGTTTTGGGTTGTCATTATGATGTAAAAAGAGAAAACACAGCAGTTTGACAATAAATGGCTTCACCCAACCACTAACCATGAGAGAAGAAAAAATGTTGGTGTTATCATTTATATTCTCTGAAAAAAAGGCCAAGAAAGCAAAAATTCTGCCCGGGTATGTAAACTTTTGAGCACAACTGTAGATGTGTGAGAGCTTATAGAATGTTTTGTGGGACAAGTTGAAGTCTTGAATGATACCATCCATTATACCTCAAAATGAACTGGAAAACAGGAAAAAAAAATCCAAATGTGGTTCATTCTACGGTTAAATTGACCTGGCATCAAGATTCTCAGGACGATTAACTGCAGAACCAAACAAGTCCATTTTTTTTTTGTTATTTCAGTGCTGAGAAAAAAAAATAGAAATTTGTGAGTGTACATTGGAATAAATTGTCAACATTTTTTTAGATCCATTTATCATCACTGAAAAATGCTTACCTAAAAATATACACCAAAGTGAACCCAAATTTTGAAACAAATTGGTCTAAAATGAAGCGGAGACAGAGGTAGAGTATTGTATAGTTAGACAAAAACACTCCAAGGTTAATATCCAGCAAGAGTCATTGTGACTTGCACTTAGGTCTAAATTCATCATATTAATTTTTTTAGTTTTTTTTTGTCATCAAAATGAGCACACATTTCATGAATTGGTCCAAACTCAGCTAATAAATTAAATTTTTTTTGCGTTTTTTTTTACACTTTTTTAAAACAAAAAGTAGCATGATCCTTTCAAGAAGCTTTAAAATGTCTCACATTAATCTTTAACTGACCAAAAAAAAAAAAGAAAAGATTTTGCACCCCACTAGGGTAAAGATGTTTTGCAACATTATGAAAGGTCGCAAATAATGAATTAGCTCAAAAACATCTGGATGAAGTGTAAAAAAAACTTCTTGAGGACGATTGGCCCACCAGGGTCTTCTCCGACGTGATCTTGATAGTGACAAGCCATCGGGTTGCTGGTCATCTTCGCCTTGTTCCTTCTATTCTTCTAACCATGATGTCCTTCTCCAGTGATTGCGCTCTTCGTATGATGTGTATAAAATAGGCAAGTCGTAGCTTGGTGGCCCTTGCTTCGAAGGACATGTTCCAAAATTGATTTGTTTGTTCTTCTTGCCATTCATGGTACTGATAACATCCTTCTTCAGCATATTTCAAAGGAGTCGATTCTTCTTCTGTCTTGTTTATCATCCAGGTTTCGCATCCGTATGTTACTATGTACGAGCCGTGTCTTCATCTCCAGCGAAATGTTCCTTGATTTAAAGACCTTGTCCAGTGACTTCATTGATGATTTGTCCATAGCTATTCACCTAATGACTTCTGGTGTCATCGCTGCACCTTGAGTTATCATCATTCAGAGTTGGCTGAATTGGAAGTTGAAGACCTTTACAACTTCCAATTTGTAGCCGTCGATCTCAAATATGTCCAGGTCATACCTGGCAGCGGTCAATAGATTTATTTTCTTTGGTTGAGTAGCAGTTCCATGTTTAACCCCTTTCTGACATCAGACTTACTATCCCGTCCAGGCGACTCGGGCCCGTATGACCGTGGACGGGATAGAACATCATATGCGATCGGCCGCGCTCACGGGGGGAGCGCAGCTGATTATAGCCCGGTGTCAGCTGATTCTCACAGCTGACACTCTGCACTAAGTGCCAGGAGCAGTCACGGACCACTCCCAGAACTCTAACCCCCGGCACACTGTGATCAAACATGATCGCAGTGTTCCGGCAGCATATAGAAGCATTGCGCAGGGAGGGGACTCCCTGCGTGCTTCCCTGAGACCCTCAGAGCAACGCAATGTGATCGTGTTGTTCCAAGGGCCTCCTCCCTGCAGGCCCTCGGATCCAAGATGGCCGCCTGGTCCTGCAGGGAGGTGGCTTGTCAGTGCCTGCTGAGAGCAGGCGCCGGCAAGCCTCCTGAACTGCCTGTCAGATCACTGATCTGACAGAGTGCTCTGCAAACTGTCAGATCAGCGATCTGACACTAAATAGTGATGTCCCACCCTGGGATAAATTAAAAAAGTATAAAAAAAAAACGTGTAAAAATAATTTTAAAAAAATTCCTAAATAAAGCAAAAAAAAAATTCCTCAATAAATTAATTTCTTTATGTAAATAAAAAAAACAAAACAATAAAAGTACACATATTTAGTATCGCCGCATCCATAATGACTCGCCCTATAAAACTGTCCCACTAGTTAAACCCTTTAGTGAACCCCTTAAAAAAAGGCAAAAAAATGCTTTATCATCATACAGCTGAACAAAAAGTGGAATAACACGCTATCAAAAAGACGGATATAAACATGGTACTGCTGAAAATGTCATCTTGTCCCTCAAAAAAAGCCGCCATACAGCGTCATCAGCGAAAAAATAAAAACGTTATAGCTCGCACACTAAAGCGATGCAAAAATAATTATTTTTTATAGAAAATTGTTTTTATTGTATAAAAGCGTAACACAAAAAAAAGATATAAATGAGGTATCACTGTAATCGTACTGATCCAAAGAATAAAACCGCTTTATCAATTTTACCACACGCGAAATGGTATAAAGGCCCCCTCAAAAGAAACATGTATGAATTGCTGGTTTTTCTTCATTCTGCCTCCCAAATATCGTAATAAAAAGCGATCAAAAAATGTCATGTGCCCAAAAATGGTACCAATAAAAATGTCAACTCGTCCCGCAAAAAATTAGACCTCACATGACTCTGTGGGCCAAAATATGGAAAAATTATAGCTCTCAAAATGTGGTGATACAAAAACTATTTTTTGCAATAAAAAGCGTCCTTTAGTGTGACGGCAGCCAAACATAAAAACCCGCTATAAAAACCCACTATAACTAGTAAATCAAACCCGCCTTTATCACCCCCTGAGTTAGGGAAAAATAATAAAATAAAAAAAAATTATTTATTTCCATTTTCCCATTAGGGTTAGGGTTGGGATTAGGGTTAGGGCAAGGGCCAGGGTTGGGATTAGGGGTGTGTGTGTTGGGGTTGGGGTTAGAGTTAGAATTGGGGGGTTTCCACTCTTTAGGCACATCAGTGACTCTCCAAACGCAACATGGTGTCCGATCTCAATTCCAGCCAATTTTGCGTTGTAAAAGTTAACCAGTGCTCCTTCCCTTCCGTGCTCTGCCATGCGCCGAAACAGTGGTTCCCCCTACATATGGCATATCAGCGTACTCAGGAAAAATTGCAAAATAACTTTTGGGGTCCAATTTCCCCTGTTACCCTTGGGAAAATAAAAAAATTGGACCTGAAATAATTTTGTTATTAAAAAAAGTTATATGTTGATTTTTTTTAAAACATTCAAAAAATTCCTGTGAAGCATCTGAAGGGTTAATAATCTTCTTGAATGTGGTTTTGAGCACCTTGAGAGGTGCAGTTTTTAGAATGGTATCACTCTTGGGTATTTTCTACCATATAGACCCCTGTTGTGAATGGGTTTGAGATGAGTTCTGAGCAGAGGCTCCCTCTGGTGGTTACAAGCGGTGCTGGTCTGATCAGTGATGATTGTGAGGACTGGCAATCAGGTGTTACGGATTGGTCTTATATAAGGGAGTCACCTTCCCATCAGGGTTGCCGGTGATCAATTGTTCTGGTCTGAATCCTTGTTTCCAGTTTCTCTTGCAGCCTGCTGTGTCGTGTCTGCATCTCCTGCTAACAGATAAGACATTTCCTTCTTTTTGTTTCTTGCTGGATTTTTGCATTTTGTCCTGCACTTCTGTGGGGGCCTTCTGGGTCCCCTCGGGGGGCTTTTGCCCTCTCTGTTCAGTTCAGCCACTGATGTTTGTACATTTGCTTTTTCCAGTTTTTTCAGTGGCTGCTGTTTTGATTTTGTTACACCAGAGAGCTAATTTAGGTGGTAGAGGTCGTGTGATCTCAGGTCTTTTTTGAAATTAGTAGAGTTGGTGTTTTCAGGGTTTTTTGGGATTGCAGTAAGTACCCTTCCTATCCTTTTCTATTTAGTTAGTTTGGGCCCCAACGTTTGCTCATACTATTTTCTGTCTGTGTTTGTATTTCGTCTTGTCTAACCGCCATTATATGTTTGGGGGCTTGCTGTTATCTTTGGGGTTCTGCTCCGGGGCAGATAGCTTTCCTATTTCTGTCTTTAGGTGTAGATAGTTTCTCAGGCTGTGACGAGGCGTCTAGGACCAACGTAGGAACGCTCCACGGCTGCCTCTAGTTGTGGTGGTTAGTCAGGGTACTGCAATCTCCTAGATTCCAACTGCTCTGGTGTATTTCCTTTTTGCCTGCACTCCTCAGCTACCGAATCATAACAGACCCCTCAAAGTGACTTCAAATGTGATGTGGTCCCCCCAAAAAAATGGTGTTGTAAAAATTAGAAATCGCTTGTTAACTTTTAACCCTTACAACTTCCTAACAAAAAAACATTTTGGTTCCAAAATTGTGGAAAATGTTACTTATTAAGTATTTTGTGTGCCATATCTCTGTGATTTAAGGGCATACAAATTCAAAATTGAAAAATTGCAAAATTTTCAAAATTGACAAATTTGTCAAATTTCCATTTTTTTCACAAATAAACGCAAGTTATATCAAAGAAATTTTTTCCACTAACATGAAGTACAATATGTCATGAGAAAATGTCAGAATCACCAGGATCCATGGAAGCGTTCCAGAGTTACTACCTCATAAAGGGACAGTGGTCAGAATTGTAAAAATTGGCCCGGTCATTAACGTGCAAACCAGCCTTAGGGTGAAGGGGTTAAGCTTGTCATCTTGACACTCTGTAATTAGTCCTTCATTCCATCTATGCTTGTTGCGATCAATGTTGCATTGTCTGCGTATTTGATTGTTGATGATTCATCCAGCAATTTTGATTCCTTCTTTTTTGGCAAGTGCAGCCTTCCTGAAAATAGCTTCTGTATACAAATTGAAGAGAAATGGTGGCAGGATGCAGCCTTGTCTGATGCCTCGCTCTATGAACTTTTCCTTGTCGCAGTGTTCCGTTCAGACTGTTCCTTCCTGGTTGATGTAAAGGTTCCTAATGAAACTGATCAGATGGTTCGGCACACTCATGTCCTTCATGGTATTCCAAAGTTTCTGGTGATCACAGTTGAAGTTTTTGCTCTAGCCAATCAAGCAAAAACAGTTCTTGTTTTATTCTTTGGCCTTTTCCATCTAATGTTAGCAATCACATCTCTTGTTCCTTTGCCTCTTGTTCAGTATAACCCCAAGTAAATTAATCTTCAATTTATCCAGTTATGAAGCATAATGCTGCATTCATAGTTTGCGGCCTCTCTGAGGTTTTTTGTAGCAATTGTAACACAAATGCATCTTTTTGACGACATTTTCCAAAGTTGTGGAATAAAGATTGCGGTTCTACCATGACTGCAGCAGTAAAATGCAGCAAGGCTACAAAATGTGAATGCAGGCTGATTGTGAATCAATTTGATCAGCTTTAACCAATAGGTAGTAGTAGAGGTCTAATCCTCTTCCTCTCTGAAGAGGCAATTTGAATATTTTATTTCCCAGAGAAGCATGCGTGGCGTATGTACGTCTCCTCATTCTGACATGCCAGGCCTGGCTTGTCACTCTCCACAAAGAGAAACGTTACTCCTTAGACATAAGCTTTGATGAAAGTTAAAGTGGCAACAGGTGCACTGGCAAAGGCAAGTCATTGCTCTCTCCTTATCCTTCTTGACTAATTCTTCTCTTGTTGTACATTTTGCAGCACATTCAGATTGCACAGTCTAGCTCCCCCCAGTTTTGCATATCTTTTTGTGCCATCTCAAGTTTTGAGGTCTCCCAGCACAGTCTCAAGAGCATGGAGCAGATACAAGGATAGGTGCTATTACACAAGGAGAGACAAAAGGTTGTAAAGGGGCAACAACCCAGATGCAGGATCGTAATGTGCTTCTTTGCATGGGGAGGGTTGAGAACAGAAGGGTCACTGGATAGGTCATCAACATAAGGCGCCTTGTTGCAACAATCCCTTTTAACAATTACCATAAGTCAATTTTATAAGCATCCTAATGTCCTAAGCAAATTGCAAAGTTTAGCAGAAACTACTTCACTTTTTTAAACCGCGTTTTTGAAGGAACCGATTCAGCCACTTAAATATTGTGTAGATGACATGATTCAGTGGCAAATAGATGGCTTATAAGTTTTGTGTATGTTTTTCACCTATACATGGTGTAAGGATCCAGATTTGTTACTCAAATGGTATCCTGTTTTTGGGCCGAGCATCATTTCTAAATAGCCTTTCATGGGCAGGTGCAAAACAGTCAGGTCTAGCTCTGCCCCACTATTTTGAGGTCTGCTGACATAGAGCAAGGTGAACTACAAGAGTTAGGGATCATCCTGATTGGGTACACCTTACACAGTAAAATAGTAACATAGTTAGCAAGGCCAAAAAAAGACATTTGTCCATCCAGTTCAGCCTATATTCCGTCAGAATAAATCCACAGATCTACGTCCTTCTAAAGAACCTAATAACTGTAAGATACAAGATTGTTACGCTCCAGGAAGACATCCAGGCCTTTCTTGAACCCCTCGACTGAGTTTGCCATCACCACCTTCTCAGGCAAGGAATTCCAGATTCTCACTGCCCTAACAGTAAAGAATCCTCTTCTATGTTGGTGGAAAAACCTTCTCTCCCCCAGACGCAGAGAATGCCCCCTTGTCGCAGAGGGATGGATTTTACGCTCTTTAGATCAAAATAGTGCCAACTAAGTACCCTAGGTTATTTATATGTACTATTTCAATGTATTTATTTACTTTCCATTTAGCTTCTTTTTGCTCATTTTATTTTTATTCTAGGTTTCGTCTGTGTGAATGTGCACCTACACCTACACATCACACTTGTGTTCTGGCTCAGTTCCTTGGTTTTGGTTTAACAGTGTAATCTGAACTTGGAGATTCTGTAGTATACTGGATGAGAAAGCCTCCATTCCTAGTCCTCTAATTTTGCTTTTACTAAGGTTTCATTATTAAGGCAAATCTGCCAGTAGGTTTTTGCTACCCAAGCTAAAACCATCATAATAAAATGGGAATGCTTAGTGTAGTTTTTATAAAACCATTGTTTTATCAGTAGGAGATTATTACTAGAGTATAACTTGAATACATCACTGAAAGAGGACCTATGACAACTTAAAATTGTCCAAGAATCAAATAAATTCACTGACTGAGCTGGACAAACAATAAAATATAACAGTTATTATTCTTTAAAAGTAAATCATATACAATTCCATCATACTTTTGAAATCTATCTGTTATGACCCTCCTCTAGATTAGGGGGTCATTTCCCAGATACTAATAATTAATAAAGATCCATGTGCATCTATATATGTATGTGTCAGAAAGTTATGTATAACCACCATCATATAACAGAAAAATCCCAGTGGGGTTAGGGGATGTAGATTAAGTCCCTCATACATATTATATATATATATAATTATTGATAATCAATTTCATATTATTGCACTATTGTTCCTTAATATATTAACCCCTTAAAGACTGCCGATACACCTTTTAACGGTGGCAATTAAGGGTACTTATGCCTCTGCGCTGCTTTTTAACGGCGCTGAGAAATGTGTATAGCGCCCCCCTGAGTCGGAATTTCTCTGGGGTCTCAGCTACCGACCCCAGTGTTGTGATCGTCGATATTAATGGTATAACGGCAACCACAAAAAAAAAGTCAGATTTTCCATTTAATTTCTCTCTCCTCTGATGTGATCGCACATCAGAGGAGAGAGAAATGGAGTCCCCCGATCCTCCGCCGGTACCTCTGGTGTCCCTGCAAACCCCCATGAGGTCCCCCAAGCCGTCAGCGTCTTCTTCCTGGAGAAAATAGATCTGCTGGCCAGCACCCAGCAACAATAGGACATTTTTCCAATTGGTTCATCTTGATCACTGTGATAGACCCTATCACAGTGAATAAAAAAAATAATTGTAAATCAAACCCCCCTTTATCACCTTCTTAGTTTGGTCAAAATAATAAAATAAAAAAGTATTTATTTCAATTTTTCATTAAGGTTAGTGTTGGGCTAAAAGTGAGTTGGGCTAAAGTTAGGGTTAGGGTTGGGCTAAAGTTAGGGTTGGGCTAGGGTTGTGGTTATGGTTGGGATTACGGGTAGGGTTGGAATTGGGGTTAAGTGTGTGTTAGGTTTGTGGTTAGGGTTATGATTGGGATTAGGGGTGGGTTGGGGGTTAGGGTTGGGATTAGGGGTTTGCTGGGGTTAGGGTTGGAGTTAGAATTGGGAGGGTTCCACTGTTTAAGTACATCAGGGGGTCTCCAAACGCAACATGGCGCCACCATTGATTCCAGCCAATGTTAAATTCAAAAAGTCAGTGTTCCCTCCCTTCTGAGCCCTGCCATGCACCCAAACAGTGGCTTTTCTTCACATATGGGGTATCGACGTACTCAGGAGAAATTGTACAACAAATTTTGTGGTCCATTTTCTCCTGATACCCTTGCGAAAATAAAAAAAAATTAGTTTGAAATTAAATTTTTTGTGAAAAAAGTAAAATGTTCATTTTTTCCTTCCACATTGCTTTAGTTCTCGTGAAGCACCTGAAGGGTTAATAAACTTCTTGAATGTGGTTTTGCGCACCTTGAAGGGTGCAGTTTTTAGAATGCTGTCACTTTTGGGGTATTTTCTGTTAAATTGACCCCCCAAACTCATTTCAAATGTGAGGTGGGCCCTAAAAAAATGTTTTTGTAAATCTTGTTGGAAAAATGAGAAATCGCTGGTCAACTTTTAACCCTTATTACGTCCTAACAAAAAAAAAATGTTTCCAAAATTGTGTGGATGTAAAGTAGACATGTGGGAAATTTTAGTTATTATCTATTTTGTGTGACACCGCTCTGTGATTTAAGTGTACAAAAATTAAAAGTTTGAAAATTGCAAAATTTTCAAAATTTTTACCAAATTTCCGTTTTTTCATATATAAACGCAAGTTATATCGAAGAAATTTTACCACTGACATGAAGTACGATATGTCACGAAAAAACAGTCTAAGAACAAATAGGATATGTTGAATCGTTCCAAAGCTATAACCTCAAAGTGACAGTGGTCAGAATTGTAAAAATTGGCTTGGTCATTAAGTACCAAATTGGCTCTGTCACTAAGGGGATAAATAAAAATTTATCAAGATTCTTGCATTATGCCCTTTAATAGTATGGAGAATTGACACTTATTGAGCACTAGATGGTTGCCCGATTCTAACGCATCGGGTATTCTAGAATATGTATGTAGTTTATTTATAAAGATTTAAGAATAATGCAATGAATACACTGCTGGGGTGTACGTGGAGGCTGCTGCTGATGGGGTATATGTGGAGGCTGCTGCTGCTGGGGTATATGTGGAGGCTGCTGCTGTTGTATATAGAGGCTGCTGCTGGTGGGGTGTATGTGGAGGCTGCTGCTGGGGTTTACGTGGAGGCCGCCAGTCAGGGTACTTCCGCTGCGAGCAGCAGGGAGATGACCGGCTGGGGCCAGTCATCTCCCAGCTGCGTCACCGCCGACCTCCATGCGGCAGGAGATGACCCGCAGCTACCGTCGGGAGATCAGCGGCTAGCTCAGCGGCTAGCGCCGCTGATCTCCCGACGATAGCGGTGACGTCCGTGATTCAAATCCTGCGCCAATTTGCGGCTGGACTGCGCCTGTCGCTGATTGGTTGCGTCCGGCCGGGCGCGACCAATCAGCGACGCGGGATTTCCCTTACGGACAGACAGAATTAGACGATTATATAGTAGATTATTGTCCTATAAAACCTATGTATGCTAATGGCTCAATGTAACTCCATATATTGCAATATGCAAACGAGTCTTTGAGGATCATGACGTGTCTTACAAATATGCAGTATAAAAAACTTAATTCTCTATTAATTAGTATAATACAATACATATGAATAAAATAATAAAAAGCCAAGAGAAAACACAGCTCCAGAATCATAACAACAACCAAATAATTGCTAAATCCAGACATTTGTTGGGATTCTCTCTCAAGCAAAACTAACAGGTTAAGCAAATTCTTATCCTCTCTTGCTGACAACTTTAACTTCTAAAAAGTAGGGGAGAAAACAACGGGATCTGCTACCTTGGACCAAATCCTTATAAAACAGGGCGGAAATGGTTGAGGAGGCAAGAGTGGCTGGGACTATAGGAGGTAGCGACCATGCTATTTTAGAATTTTGGATAACTAGAGGAGGAAGACCTGTGTTGTTGATTTCTCACCAAAAATTTACATTCGGTATCTTTCTGTTTGAAGCATAATATGTGGGAAAAGGTTGTAAAGTTCCAGGGGGCCGAATACTTTCGCAAGGCACTGTATATCTTGACTTTAGCAAAGCATTTGACAAAGTATCTCACACCATCCTTATGGAAAAAATTACTAAGTATGGAAAGGACAAGGCAACTGTTAGGTGGATTCATAACTGGCTTAGTGAACGGAACCAAAGAGTGATCGTAAATGGCTGCACATCCAGTTGGAAGAATGTGTCAAGTGGGGTACCACAGGGCTCTATCTTGGGCCCTGTATTGTACAACATCTTTATCAATTATTTAGATGAAAGAATTGAGGGTAAGCTGATTAAATTTGCTGATGACACAAAGCTAGGAGGGATAGCTAATACTAGAGAAGAGAGAGGATTCAAAAAGATAACTAAACTGGAGCAGTGGGCAGCAACTAACAGAATGGTTTTTAACAGGGAAAAATGCAAAGTACTACATCTGGACAATAAAAATGAAAAAAGCATATACAGAATGGGAGGAATAAGGCTAAGCAAAAGCACATGTGAAAAAGACTTGGGTATACTAATAGATCACAGACTGAACATGAGTCAACAGTGTGATGCAGCAGCAAAAAAGGCGAATACAATTCTGGGATGTATTAACAGAAGCATACAGTCTAGATCACGTGAAGTAATTATCCCCCTCTACTCTTCTTTGGTCAGACCTCATCTGGAATACTGTGTCCAGTTTTGGGCACCACATTTTAAAAAAGACATCAACAAACTGGAGCAAGTTCCGAGAAGAGCGACCAGAATGGTGACCGGTCTGCAAACCATGTCCTATGAGGAATGGTTCCAGGATTTGGGAATGTTTAGCTTGCAATAAAGAAGACTGAGAGGAGACTTAATAGCTGCCTACAAATATCTCAAGGTCTGTCACATTGTAGAAGGATCATCTTTATTCTCAGTTGCACAAGGAAAGACTAGAAGCAATGGGATGAAACTGAGTAGGAGGAGACAGATTAGATATTAGAAAAAACTTTTTTGACAGTCAGGGTGATCAATTAAGAGGGAACCAGCTGCCACGAGAGGTGGTGAGTTCTCCTTCAATTGAACTCTGCAAAGAGAGGCTGGACAGACATCTGTCTGGGATGATTTAGTGAATCCTGCTTTGAGCAGGGGTTTGTACCAGATGACCCAGGAGGTCCCTTCCAACTCTACCATTCTATGATTCTATGATAAATAACTATGGTTCTGTTAAGTAAATAATATCAAAACATCTTTATCTGTGGACTTCACATACAAAAATAGTATTGGCTGTATTAAGTATGCATATCAATGATATAATAATTATGGTTGATATCTTTCATAGCATGTGCATGCCTAGTTCTAATATAGCTGTCCTTCAAAGTGCCCACAGTAAATCAGTATGTCAACTGTTTGAGGTAGGCTAGACACAAAGACAGATGGTGTCATTGTGTTAATTACCTGAATAGTAAGTGTATTTTTGTGTATTTAATCAAAACCGCAGAACAGACTGGAGCTGCGTCCCTCTACCCCGATGCACGTTTCGCCTTGCTTCTTCCCCTGTAAGAACCATCTTGATCCTCAAAGACTCATGGATTCCATTTAAAGGCAGTTGGACAGAGACCTGGAGGTGGTCACTTGCTGGCCACAGTGTTGCAGGGTCGCTTCTCGCAAGCTGTAAGCAAATTACAGGTACAGGTTGCTACTGTTTTGTGTGTAAGATAGACAGGGGAGCCATATTTTTTATCAAGTGCTCAGACAAGCAGGATTATTGTTTAAATTGTTTTGATCTTACAACCTGCATGTTTGTTGCCTGTAAGAATTTACATTAATACAATCCGGAAAAAAGAAGAACACCACCAGGCCACATGTTGCTGATCTAAACGTGTTGCCATTGCCTGCCGAACTTGTCTCCTCCCATCAATCACATAGGGACGTCATTATTCGGCAATTTCAAAGGGAGCTGCCAACTGAGGATCTTGATGATTTCTATACTCGAGTTTAATGTGGCAAAACATTACTCCAACAACTATTAATAGCCTCATAGTGCTCATACTTGATACTGAATAGATTGAGATGTTTTGAACATTTTGTTTACATTTTTCATCAAATCTTGAACATTTCTATACATCCTGTGATTTCCATAATTCCACAACTTTTCCTTTCTGGTGTAGCAATTTTAATTCTATGTTGATAAGTGTGTATGTGTATATATTTATGTGTGCATATATACACACAACAGGTTATTCTCACACACTTATTAGTGTGTTTTTCAGTTGCACTGCACATCTATGCACAAAATGGCAGCTGATGGAGGAGCCTGTATTGTAACATAGCTTTGCAAGCGGACCCACTTTAAACAGCTTAACCCATTTCTATCATTACTACTTTTTATGCGCACCTTCGCTCCACTGAAGAAGAGATGCTTCAGTTCTCAGGAGCCAGAGCTTTTGGCTAAAATACAACAATATCTCTAGTAGCATATCTGGGAAGGACAAGGCTAAATCCCAGCTCTGCAGTCTTTGATTAGAAGAGCTGCATAGTTTCTCTAAGAATCAGGAAGTAGATTCAGGGAAGCTGACCAGCCAAAATGTGAGCTGTAGCGGGGAGAGACATGCCGGCATCTCTCTCTGAATGGAGTGATTAAGAAGTCAGTCAGTCTGCTGAATGTAGCAGAGGCAAATATATTAGCTTGTGAATGCACAGACAGTTGGCACCTGACTGGATGTGTCTTGGAGCTGAAGAGAGGTCAGAATCCCTCTCTGAGAAGAGTCTGCACAGGCTGTGAGCATAGACCTGCAAGTATCAGTGGTTACTGTGGACAATAGCTGTTTTGTTTGACTGAACTGGGGCTAACACAACCATGTATGAGTTGCCAGGGTCTGTGCTGTATAGTTAGCCCCTGGACAAGACTAGGGAATTATTTTCTTGATTTTGGTGCTGTGCAACCTGTGGAAAGCAATAAAAACTGCACGCACTTGGACTAAAACTGCATTGTCTGTATGAACGGTACTTAAAACCTAATGCCAACCAGAGAGTGAATCCCTACACACTTAATGAACATCCCTAAAATTTTCATATATATTTCCAGAAAGCATGTCTATTTACTCAGTCAGTGGATGTCAGAAGGGGTTAAACATATGAAATAATGCATCATATACTATTGCACTATAAACAACAAAACATAAAATCCTTATATGTTACTCATTATATACTGAACTATACTGCATCGAAAGTGAACCATGAGTGGCACAAGTAAATGTAGATATGTCTTGGAAAACAAAGATGACAGGGATGAGAACAAGTACTTGTATATGCAGCCAAGAGTGTTATGCTGATAAGGGAATCTGTGTGTCATACTGTAGATTGTGTAAATTGTTTGTATAGAGCACGCAGCCATCCCTGTAGTGTTTGTCAATACCTGCATTAATGTACGCTGTGAAATTCACTTGGGGATGCAGCGTTATGCCCTTCTGCTCTCTTGGTTACTGTACAGCAACAAGCGATACCAGTGCACATACAGCATGCTCCAGTAACCTGTCCACACATTTGCTTTCTTCAAATTACAGACATATGCTCCTTCAGATAACAACATTCACTCTACTCACTGACCAATGAGACTGCACAGATGGCCGGCCTCCACTCTGGAGGTTTTTCTGTATTATTAAAGGAAGAAGCTTGTAATTTGGCCCAATATGTAAGGACACCTTAAAAAAGAAAAACAGGGCATTCTCCTAATGCACGAGAAAATTAGAAAAAGGTTATATTTTCCAATGGAAATAATGCACTTTTAATACCTAAAGCTTGTTGTGATTAGAGAGTCCCCTACCTAATCTAATCATTTTTACTTTGTTTTAGCTGTTTAAGCAAATGGAAATGTATTTATTAAGACATCCCAAGAGAGCAAAAATAAATATTCAAAAGGTTTTTCCCACAAAGTACACCTTAATCAATAGATGTTGGAACAAAAATAAATTCAACGATTGGATGTTTTTAAAAAATGTTCCTGTGCTGAGATAATCTTATAAATGTGCCCCTGCTGTGTACTATGTAATGGCTGTGTCTGACCGTGCAGGAACAGTCTGATCCTACCACTGCTCCTGGGCAGGGGAGGATGCAAAAGAGTATACAGACATTACAGCAGGGTATCACAGCTGCTGGTTTCTGTAAAGAAAAACATTTACGTTTAAAACTTTTTTTTACCTCACAATAAGCATCAACTGCTATCCCCTGCTGTCCTGTCTGTATACTTTTTTGCTCCATCCCCCGCTCAGTAGCTGTGGTATGATCAGACCATTTTCCTGCATGGTAAGACACAACCATTACACAGTACATACACAGCAGGGACACATTTAGAGGATTACCTCAGCACAGGAACATTGTTTTTTAGCACATCCAATTGTGGAACTTATTTTTATTCTAAGATCTATTAATTAAATTATACTTTGTGAGAAAAACGCTTTAAAGGAATCTGTCACCAGTTTTTTGCTACTCCTTATGGGAAGCATAATGTAGGAGCAGAGGCCCTGATTCTAGCGATGTGACACTTACTTTACAGGGCGCTACAGTTTTTAGAACATCACAGTTTTATCTGCTGCAGATCTACCAGGTCTCTGAATGCTGATTTCTGTATAACCCCGCCCCCACCTATTGGCAGATTTCTGTGTACAATGTGCATAGGCAGAAAGCTGACAATTGGGAGGGGGGCAGTTGGGACTTCTTGGCAGCAGGAAAAATAGTCCCCAATTAATAATATTCTGCTAATAAAATAATGATTTTATAAAAATTACACTAAGCATCCCAATAAGCGACAAATAAATATTGGTCTCTACATCATGCTAATCTCAGATTAGGTAGTAAAAACCTGGCGATAGATTCCCTTTATAGCAATTGTCTAATACTGCATATGCAGATAGCCTCATCAAAATGGAAGATGACTAGAGCTCTGGTGCTACCTATTGTAGGTATGAAACCTAAAAGTCAATAACAACCCTTCACCCCCTTGGGATTTTCAGCTTTCATTTTTTTGCTCCCCTTCTTCCTAGAGCCTTAAAGGGAATCTGTCACCCCACTTTTGCCCTATGAGATAGGGCCACCACCATCAGGGGCTTATCTACAGCATTCTGTAATGCTGTAGATAAGCCCCCGATGTCACCTGAAAGTGAAGAAAAACGAGTTATAAAATACTCACCCAGGGGCGTTCCACAGTCCGGTCCGGAGGGAGTTGCGGTCCGGTTCGGCACCTCCCATCTTCTAGCGAAGCCGGCCTCTTCTTTCCGTCCCGTCGCGGCTCCTGCGCAGGTGCACTGCTCAGCCCTGGTGAGAGCAGATCAGAGTACTGCAGTGCGCAGGCACCGGGAAAGGTCAGAGAGGTCCGGCACCTGCGCACTACAGTTCTCACCAGGGCAGAGCAGTGCACCTGCGTAGGAGCCGTGACGGGACGAAAAGAAGAGGCCGGCTTCGCTACAAGATGGGAGGCGCCGAACCGGAACGCGACTCCCTCCGGACCGGACTGCGGAACGCCCCTGGGTGAGTATTTTATAACTCGCTTTTCTTCACTTTCAGGTAACATCGGGGGCTTATCTACAGCATTACAGAATGCTGTAGATAAGCCCCTGATGGCGGTGGCCCTATCTAATAGGGCAAAAATGGGGTGACAGACTCCCTTTAACTTGACTTGGCATTCTCCACAAGGAACAGCTTTACCACTTAGACATTCTGAAATTAAAATATTGATGGCTTATCCTTAGGATCCATCAGTCCTTCTAGACCTTGGATTAAAGATGTACTGTGGTAAATGAGTTGGCGAAAGGAGCTGTTCAACAATGGGGGAACATTTGTCAGTAAAATGGTCCCCCTCACACCAAAGTGAAGATAATAAAGAGTCCTGGGAATCATTGTATATTTGCCAAAATCATGTGCTCTGGTATAAGGAAAGGGTGTTGGGTAGATCTAAGTTTTTAATGTGTTATTGTTCTCGCTTCTGAAATTTCCCATTGTTTAAGAGCCTAGATATGGCTAAACACACATAATGTAATTCATACATTGGACTAAAAACTTAATTCTGTACTAAAAAGTAAAAGATAAAGCTTTTCTTTCAAAATTTAGGGAACAGCATTTTATCTTCTGAAACAAATCTGTGCTTTACAATTTCAGCACACAGAGTTAAACAATCTAAAACCCACCTTGTTGTTTAATGTGGGCGAACAAACACCACCTGCTATTGAGTTAGTGACCTGAAAAAATTCTAATAGCTTTGACAAAACATAGCTTTTGGTAACCAGTGTACCAGTACCTTGAGAAATCAACAAGGTGCAAAATATTTTGACCAAATGTCTTTTACTTTATATAGCGAATGTGTAGCAAATTACAGCTTTTTCAGCATATCTTTTATAACTATAAAACATGTGCAATTGCCCAGTTCATAACATGACCTTTAACCCCTTTACCCCCCAAGCTTGTTTGCACCTTCAGGCCAAATTTTATAGTTCTGACCAGTGTCAATTTATGTGGCAAGAACTCTATAACATTTCAATGGATCCCACTGATTCTGAGATTGTTTCTCTCATGACATTGTACTTCCCAGATAGTAGTAAAATTTCTTCAATATGACTTGCGTTTACTTGTGAAAAAAAATTGAATTTTATTTTTTTTATGTCCTTAAATCAGAGAGTTTTGTCACACAAGATAGTTAATAACATTTCCCACATGTCTACTTTACATCGGCATGATTTTTTAAACATAATTTTTATTGATAGGAAGTTATAAGGGTTAAAAGTTGAAAAGCAATTTTTCATTTTTCCAACAAAATTTACAAAACTATTTTTTTAGGGACCACATCACATTTGAAGTGACTTTGAGTGGCCCATATGACAGAATATACCCAAAAGTGACACCATTCTAAAAACTGCACCCCTCAAGTTGTTCAAAACACATTAACACCCCTTTCTGACCTTTGACGTACTCTCCCGTCCATGTGACCTGGGCCTTAATGACCCTGGACGGGATAGTACGTCATATGCGATCAGCCGCGCTCCCGTGGCTGGGTGTCAACCGATTCTCACAACTGACACCCGGCACTAAATGCCAGGAGCGGTCCCAGACCACTCCTGGCAATTCAACCCCCGAAATACTGCAATCAAACATGATCGCAGCGTTCCGGAGCCGGCACAGGGGTGGACAGCCCCTCTTCCTTTGGATCAGAGACCCCGCTGCCATGGAGACCCAATGTCGTCATGATGACATCCAGGTCTCCAGAGCAGTGAAACTTCCTGACATGCGCAGTGCATACCAGGAAGTCTCACAGGTCAGTGTACAGAAGGTAAAGAAGGGAAAAAGGAGGACAACAGTCTAATGGTCATAAAATATATAAGCTTTATTAGAAAATAGTGAAAAGGGTATCTGGCAAATAAGGGAAATGTATCCCAAAACACACATGGTCAAAGAAAGGGCCGGAAAGTGAAAGCGGACCACTAACATAACACATCCTGCCAAATGGGCACAGTGTGAGCCATATATTACATGCATAAAGTGTCCCAATATGCTACAGATGGAATATTATAATCATGGTAAGTATCAACATAGCTAAAAACTGCACAGATATAATATCATAGTCATGGTAAATACCAACATAGCAATATACTGCACAGCATAGGGGATACACAGATATGGCGGTAGGGGAGATGATGGCATAAAGTTACCACAAAATGCAGCGGTCCACGAACACCCAGCCCACCCCGACGCACGTTTCGGAGCGGTGACACTCCTTCCTCAGGGTGCAAACCACCCTCGGGGGTAAAGGGGTTAAAGAAGTTTATTAACTTTTCAAGTGCTTCACAGTAATTAATGGAATGTGGAGGGAAAAATGAACATTTAACTTTTTTTCACAAAAATTTAACTTTAGACCCATTTTTTTATTTTTGCAAGGGTAACCGGAAAAAATGGACCACAAAATTTGTTGTAAAATTTCTGCTGAGTATGCCAATACCCAATATGTGGGGGAAAACCACTGCTTGGGCACACGGCAGATCTCGGAAGTGAAAGAGCACCATTGGACTTTTTGACTGTAAAATTTTCTGGAATAATTAGCGGAAGCCATGTCGCGTTTGCAGAGCCCCTGATGTACCTAAACAGTGAAAACTGTTAACAAGTGACGCTATTTGGAAACTAGACCCCTCAGTGAACTTATCTAGATGTGTGGTGAGCACCTTGAACCCCCAGGTACTTTGAATAAATTTCCAGCCTTGAGCTGTGAAAAAAAATAAATTTCCAGAAAAAAATATTTTTTTAGCCCCAAATTTTGCAATTTCACAAGGGTAACAGGAGAAAATGGACCACAAGATGTGTTGTGCAATTTCTCCAGAGTACGCTGATACCCCATAAGTGGGGGAAAACTATTGTTTGGGTGCAGAGCAAGGCACAGACTGGAAGGAATGCCATTTGATTTTGGCAGCACAAAATTGGTTGGAATAATAGCGAATGCCATGTCGCATTTGGAGAGCCCCTGATGGGCCTCAACAGTGGAAACCACCCATAATTGACCCCAGCTTGGAAACTAAACCCCTCAATTTATGTATCTAGATGTGTGATGAGCATGTTAAACCCCTAGGTGCTCCACAAAAGTTTATAATGTAGATATGTGGAAATAAAAAAAAATAAAAAAATCACATTTTTCCCACAAAAATGTTATTTTAGACCACAAATTTTTATTGTCACAAGGTTAACAGGAGAAAATGGAACCAACAATTTGTTCTGCCATTTCTCCCGAGTACTCAGATACCAGTATGTGGGGAAAACAACTATCTGAGTGCAAACTAGGCCTCCGAAAGTAAGGACTGACATTTTGGAATGCAGACTTCGATGGAATGATTTGTGGGTGTCATGTCGTGTTTGGAGAGCCCCAGATGTGGAAAGTTGCAGTGAAGAAAAAATGATTACATTTTTACCATCAAATTTTAGTTTTAGCCCCATATTTTACATTTTCAAAGTGGATATGGGCAAAATGACAAAATTTTTCCCATAATTTCTGCTGAATGTAGACATACCCCATATGTGGCTGTACAGTACTGCCTAGCCATGCGGCAAGACTCAGGTGGGACATAGCACCATTTGCCTCCTGGAGCGCACATTTTCCTAGAATAGTTTGCGAACTCCATATACAGAGTCCCTAAGTGCTAGGAAAGCGGAATCCTCCCTCAAGTGGAAACTATACCCCTTTGGGAATTTATCTACAGTTGTAGTGAAGATTTAGACTCCATGGGATTCATTTGCTATAATGAGGCAGTAGAGTTACTCTGCACTCTGTCTAGCCTCTGTTCATTTGTCCTTCTTTTCAAATGCGCACAAAACCGTGGTGGAGCACGCTTTTATACATGCGTAAAAGATGGACCCCGCCGGATCACGGGTCAGACGATGTTCACAGTGCCTCCATCTGCCTCATTATAGGGAATCTTCCATCAGAGGTTCCGTCTGAATCACTTATTTCAGAGGTTTACACAGAAACCCTAATGTAAGCGTTCAGCGCAGATCGCAGGATAAATTTGAGCCTAGCCTTACTGTGATCTTTGGGAGGCAGAATGAAAAATCAACAGCAGTTGAAGAATTGTTTTTATTTTTTACGCCACTCCTCATGCGGGATAAGTGATTAGATGACTTTATTTTTCAGTGATACCAGATTTATATCGGGTTTTTATGTTTGGCTGCTGTCAAACACCAAGAAACATCACCATACTTTGAGAGCTATAATTTTTCCATATTTCTGCCGACAGTCATGTGAGGGCTTGAGTTGATGTTTTAATTGGTACCATTTTCAGACACATGAAATTTATTGATTGCTTTTTATTCCAATTTCTGGGAGGCAGAAAAAACAAAGTCCAGCAATTCAGGAAATGTTTTTTTTATGCTGTTCCGTGTGTGGTAAAATTAATAAGGCAGCTTTATTCTTTGGGTCAGTACGATTACAGCGATACCACATTTAGAAAGTTTGTGTTTTGGCGCTTTTACACAATATAAACTATTTTATAGAAAAAATAATTATTTTTGCATCGCTTTATTACTAGAGCTATAACTTTTTCATTTTTCGGCTGATTGAGCTGTATGGAGTTTTCAGTTGTACCATTTTTAAATACATTCATGTTTTTGATCGCGATTTATTCCACTTCTTGTTCAGCGGTATGATAGTAAAGCATCGTGTATTGCCTCGTTTTTATTTTTATTTTTTCACTGAAGGAGCTTCCTCCCTCTGCCTGCCTTCTAAATGCTGCGATCGATATCGATCGCAGCATTTAGGCGGTTGAAGTGCCTGGAGTGGTGTGGGCATCACTCTTGGCACTGAGTGACAGGTGTCAGCTGTCAGAATCAGCAAACAAAACCACCTTGACATATCCATACGTCCATGGTTGGTAATTACCTACCGACCTAAATGTATGGATACGTCCAAGGTCATAAAGGAGTTAAAGGGAATCTGTCAGCAGGTTTTTTTCTATGAAATCTGAAGACAGCAGGAGATACGAGCTGAGAAAGAATTCACTTGCTAAAATGGGTGCTGTTTACTAACTGTGAAGGATTTATTACTAAGATTAACATTGCCGGATTACACTAGTCCTGCAACGCCACCTCCCCCTTTGACAAACACCTCACTGTCTATTTACTTTGTACACAGAGACTCTGGTGTGGGCGGGGTTAGCTTTCTCAGCTTTGCTGCATTCTAAATCTAAAAACTGTGAGAACTGCTGCATCCAGTAAACTAAGTGACACATTGTTGAATTCAAGTTATCTTTGCCTACATTATGCAGCTTTTAGATAAGGTAGCAAAATCCTGCTGACAGATTCCCTTTAATTCATACATAAAAAAGGCATTGTAGTGCATGTTTCAATAGGCATTTGATGATCTAGTATGGACTCAACCACCAGGATCCCATGTTTTTACTAGGCAGAACTTTAATTAGAATTGGACCATGTGATTATAAATTTGCTAAAATGGCGTATGTTCATACTGTCGTTAAACTAGTGGGGGCAGGTGGAACATTCCAGCATAGGGAGGTGTCTCCCAGGCAGTGGCAATTTGCTCTCCCCCCGAAGTGGGATTCAGATGTACTTAGAGCCGGTTGTTAAACTGAATATGTAAAATGTTGGCTCACTATATTCCATTGTACTTGTGTCTGTGAAAAGCAAGTATAATTGAAGTGCTTACCATTAGAGTCAAAGCGACAAGGTCGCCTGATCACACTGACATCACGCCTACGCGCAGAGAAGAAGAAGACGACAATAAGGTAAACAATCCAATGCAGCTGATGAAACTGGACTTTTATGGGAGAGGGTGGGGAAATAGTGTGAAGGGGCACAGTATTGGAATTTGGCACTGTGGAAGGGGACAGTTGAAAGAAGAGGCAGCTTGGGGGAAAAACTGTCAAGGATCACAATATAGACTATTCAGTATAGGAGACACTATAGAGTGGGGGGGGGGTGTTGGTGGACAGTGTGAATGCACAGTAAAGGGTATGCCACACTAAACAATATCGCTAACGGGATCGCTAAAAAACGTCACTATTTAGCGATCCCGTTAGCGATGTTGCTGTGTGTGGCAGCTTCCGGCGACGAGCTTCCTGCTGGGATCTCGCTCGTCGCTGGAAACGATCCGGACCCTTTTTTCATCGCTGGCGCTCCCGCTGGGTGAGTATCTATCGCTGTGTGGCACCTTTTCTTAGCGATTTAGCGGTACTTTTGTACCGCTAAATCGCTAAGGAGATCGCTAACGGCGATAGCATCGTTAGCTATATCGCTAAATGTGGCACACATTTAGCGATATTAAAACGATCCCGCTAGCGATCTCATTAGTATGCGCCGCTAACGAGATCGTTAGCGGGAGCGTTTAGTGTGGCAGTACCTTAAGGAATAGACAGAATGAGTGGGAGGAAATGTGAGGAGGTGTACAGTGGGCAGTGGGGGGGGAGGAGGAGGCATGAAAACACAGTATGTGGTATGGTATGCAGATGGAGAGGACAGTGTGAAGAGGGGGCCAAGTATTGAAGGGGCAGCATGAGAACACTTAATGTAAAGACAGTGTGGGGGTTGTAGCTAATAACGGGCAGACAGTATTGCGGTTATAGCTTATAAAAGATAACAGTGACAAAAATCCCATGACAGATAACAGGATCAGAGCTAAAAAAATTTCTCCATTAAATGTCACCTGCTTAA
>VIAB01019444.1:36881-48577 GCA_009801035.1 Oophaga pumilio | reverse complement strand
TTTACAAGAAACCAATATATCAAACAAACATAAAAGGCCAAAGATTTCAAAAGCCGACATTATATCATTAATTACAGTGTGGACTTTCTCTTTCGCTCTGCAGCCTGACACCGGGGATAATGGTGGTAAAAATAATGAGACGCAGGAATGATATTGGAAGCGATTCCAAGTGGAAACTTCTTCAGCAATAAGCTAAATACAAGGCTGTAATGTCCATTACCTCCATAGACCTCTGAAGTAGATGCCAGTAGTAGCCGAGCTCCAACACGCTTTGCTAATCCTGAAAACACAGAATAAACACCATGATTTTACCGCTGTAGGTTTGTGTTCAGCGATCAGAGGCTGAGGCTGATCTGTGCTAACGGAATAGAATTCTGCTGAAAACGAGCACGAATAGATAGAACAAGTCTCATGGCCTGTGGAAATCGGCCTCTTACAGAACAACTATCTAAACTGCGTGAGGAAGAACAATTGTTTATGTGCAAACGTTCACATTGTCTGCTCACAGCCCCCATTTATGTCACAGAGATATGCGCCCACCAGGATTGCTTTTTAGGCAGCATAAAATATGCAATTAATCAATGAAGAAGAGTTTTGCTCTTGCGTTTTTTTCACTACTTTCACACCACATACCAAAACATTTTTTTCTATACTATTTTTATGATTGTAGATTATTTATTCTTTCATTTTGGTTTATGATAATGGACTCCAATAATACAGAATGTGTTATGGGGGTCGTCAGCTTTGTAAGTGATGCATTATCTTGCTTTGCAATTCTGTCTGTGTGGAGAATAAAAATTACCTCTAAAGTTGTCGCTACCAAACAAAAATATTAATCTATTACGCTTAGTGGTTAATCTGAAAAACAAAGATAGAGACGGGAGGGGGGGGTTTGGGGCGGAAAAATTATATAGTTTAGGCAGACTCGTTTCGCCTCATGTTCTGTCCAACTTTCTATTTTTTTCTCTGCAGACACATTAGCATGGCCCTAGTTCCCACTGTCTCTTCTCTGCTTCTTGATTTTCTCCACATTGCAAGGACATTTTTATTTAATAGACAAAGCTGTTCGAAAGCACAGTTCCCTTTCGAAACAGTTGAAAATGTCATCCGATCTACAGGAGAATTTTATAGATCATGGGTAGTAGAGCCAATTGATAGATCAGTGGGAAAGGATTCAGTATAACTTGTAAGCATAAAAAGAACAGAGGTTCTGAGCAATAAATTACAAGTCCAGTGAGGCCCAATTACAGCCTTCCATAGAGCGGTGCAGACAGATCATGGCCACCCACTCAACTCCTAAACCTCTGCTCTTTCTATGCTTAGAGCAATGTATTAAGAGTTACACTGAATATTTACCCACAAAAATAATCTGACCTTCTCCTATTGATCAGACTGTATGCATAATACAACAGGTTCACTTAAGAAAAAGGTGAACTAGTTTTAATCCACTTTATATAATGATGCATTCTATTTAAACATGGAAAATAAAGCACCAACATTGTCTGGATGAAAGAATGAAGATAGACAGCAGTTCCATTAATGTGCATGCTATATAGCCACTCACCCAACATGTTCAGGGTTCCTATGGTGTTGGTTTTTAAAGTCTTGATTGGATTATACATGTAATTAGGAGGAGAAGCTGGAGAGGCCAAATGGTAAATCTGGTCCACTGTGAAGGGAAAAATAAATAGCACATATAACAATGAATTTTAATTCCACCACATGTAAATAAGAATTTTCATTCAAGTTTATTTGTGAAGTGGTTTATTTCTGGAAAATTTACAATCCAATTATCAGTTACAATTGCTCCTCATGTAATGTAAAGGGAATCAGTCAGCAGGTTTTTACCATTTAATCTAAGAGGGTCATTCCATTGCAAGTGAAGCAATGAAAACTTTCCTCTATATTCTTAATTCTTTTGAGATTTTGTTCTCTGGTAATAGTGTGTGAAGAAAGAAATTCTATATATCGCATTGTCACGTACCCGCTTCTCAGCATGTGACTAGGGGTTGCGTTTGCAAGGGTTAATCTATCTCCTCTCACACAATCCATGATTCAACCTCTGTCCTATGCTGCAACGGGAACATAAATCACACCCCATAACGGAGCACGCTACCCTGCTTTACACATGGGCGATGAGTCTCGGAAGAACTAGAACTGCTACCCAATCACCAAGATCACACACTCTGAGGTTATGGATTCTTTTAGAGCATACAAGGTTCCAACTTATTAAAGTTTTAAGCTTTAATAGAAAAGATAAAGTGCTTACAATAAAAGGATATAAAAATATGGAAATAAAAGTGACATACAAATATGCAAAACAGTTATTAAATAAAAGGGAGAAACTCCATACACGGTCAGACACAAACAATTTTTAAAAGGAACTTTCGTTCAAGGGAAAACCCCTTTAGTGTGACCGGCTTCCTCTGCCTGTAGAGACGTCGTGCATCTGCCGCCGGGATCAGCCGAATGATTCACTGGAACTGCGCAGAATTCGCGCAGGCACAGTAAATCAGACCACCGCCATCTTTGTGCAGACAAATAGCGGCAGTCACATTAAAACTGCTCATGCGCTCCTCCTGTACAAAGATGGCGGCGGCCAGTTAATCATTCGGCTGACGGCTGATCCCAGTGGCGGCATGCTTGCAACGGTGTTCCGCTGTAGTACCGCGCAAGAGGCTGTGTACGGCGTATACAGTGGGTGTGTGTTGCGTAAGGCGTATACAGTGTGTGTGTGTTGCGTACGGCGTATACAGTGTGTGTGTGTGTGGTGCGTACGGCGTATACAGTGTGTGTGTGTGTGTGGTGCGTACGGCGTATAGTGTGTGGGGTGTGTGTGTTGCAACTGTGTTCCACTGGTGGTACCGCGCAAGAGGCTGGTACTACCTGCAGTTTCCATATTGAGACACCCATCACTTGGGTGTCCCAATATGGCGATCGGTGAACTTCCACCGCTTGGAATTCTGGGATCTGGACGGAACAGGATGTGAAGACATTACAAGGTAAGTATATATTAGATCACATCAGCTTGGCTGCCCTCAATCTGTGAACAACTTAATTATGGAGGGCCCTCGTTTATAGGCTCAGCCTGGAGATCACATTTCTAGACCAGCCTTTCATGTTAATATTCTAATTCCTGGATTGTGACTGGACCATGGCTACGTTACCAGTGAATACATTATTTATCCTAAACGCTCTTCATCTTAACCTTTCATAGATAAGGAACAACCAGCCGCTTTTCAGTCCCAATGCTCTGTAGTATCAGTGGGGAGAGTCTCTTTATACAGTCTGCCAAGGTTTCAGTATATTCTCTGTCAGCAATGTCTCCTGGAAGCTCTGACTGTATGGGTAAGTGTCCATGTGCCGGAACGGCAGCGCTTTGGACGCAGCGGATACCCGGCTCTGCCCAAAGCGCTGCCCCCTTTTGTACGCGCGGTGATTTCACACGTGTTCATTTAACACATGTGGAATCACCGCATCATATATATAGGACTATATTATTTATCTTACGGAGACTGAGCGTCTCCGCAAGATAAATAGACATGCTGCGGTATATAAAGACGCGCCGCATGTCCGGTTACCCAGGTCTGCCACCTGCGTTTTTGTACACATAGTGGAGATGGCATTTCATAAAATCCCCTCCACTATGCTGTAACATCTGGACGCTGCGGATTGGACGCTGTGGCTGTATGCAGCGTCCAATCCGCAGCAAATCCTGAAGTAACCCAGCACATAGAAACAGACCCTTAGTCTGAAGGTCCTGGCCTAGTGTGAATGCCAGTCTCTGGTCTAAAGCCGAGTCTTCAGGGTCAGTTATCAGGGACCACGGTGGGTCTGTCATGTGAAGAAGCTCCAAGGCCATAGTATGGCCCACCTGACCTGGCAGTTCTATCAGAGACTCATCCGCTATTCTCTGGGGTTGAGTCCGAGCCGCAGCCTGACTCCGGGTCACAGCTGCCACATAAGTACATTCCGATGCATTGGTACATTTTCCCTCCTCGCATAGGATCTCAGGTGGGTCACTTGCAAGTAAATGCTACAGAGAAGGTGGAAGCAAGGGTAGGATATAGTGAGACACCATCCTCCTCAAGTCTGTCTAGCAACACATAGGTGGGAATAGCCTCTGATACTCCCACTACTTTCAGTCCTTTCCCTGCTCCCCAGTCCAGGTACACACAGACCATGGGCACAGCAGGGCTGACCCCTCCAACCCAGGATCTAGACATAGTCTTTCCTGGTATGATATCGTCAGGATTTACCATTTCTGGGTGCACCAGAGTTACCTCTGCTCCAGTGTCTCAGAGTTCTCATTGGTCCTCACATCAGAGCCGGCCACAAGGAGGACGGTCGGTGGGGGCCCAGACGGCTTTGTAGTTGTAGTTGATATAGGAAAGATGTGTATCTTCGTACCGTATTAGCCAGTAGATAGAAAAATATTTAGACTTGAGAGTCCTCAGTGGTTGATACCTTTTAATGGCTAACTGAAAAGATGGTAACAAATTGCAAGCTTTCGAGACTACTCAGGTCTCTTCATCAGGCGAAGACTAATACAACATCTGAAGAATAACATATTTATACACAACACAGCACAGAAAAAATGCAATAAGATAAGACAAGTGACGTGAAGCAGAACTGTCATTATGGCAGAGGGATGAACATAAATATTGGAACAGTTCATAGATAAGGAGTGTGAAAGTTTTATTGCCCTCTGATTGGAGTCTGCTATTGTGTTTTGATGCCCCTAGAAGGTCAACATTCTAGGGGCATCAAAACACAATAGCAGACTCCAATCAGAGGGCAATAAAACTCTCACTCCTTATCTATGAACTGTTCCAATATTTATGTTCATCCCTCTGCCATAATGACAGTTCTGCTTCACGTCACTTGTCTTATCTTATTGCATTTTTTCTGTGCCGTGTTGTGTATAAATATGTGATTCTTCAGATGTTGTATTAGTCTCCGCCTGATGAAGAGACCTGAGTAGTCTCAAAAGCTTGCAATTTGTTACCATCTTTTCAGTTAGCCATTAAAAGGTATCAACCACTGAGGACTCTCAAGTCTAAATATTTTGGTTGTAGTTGGGCATTTCTCCCTATCAGGGCAGACTGCGCTAACATGTCCCACTTTGTTGCAGGAGAAGCATCGGCATGCATCGCCTAAAGAATGTCTAGTCCCTGGGACCCCATAGTAGGTGGGCTTGGACAGGAAATGGTGATTGGCTGGCAGAGGGAGAAGGGTCCCCGTTTGGCTTACCTCCCTTCCAGTTGAATCCTGATGGCTTCCGCACCTCAGGCATCCTGTTAGCCACATAACAGTCTGCAATCTTTGCAGCTTGATATGCAGTTTGTGGCTCTCGAGCATATACAAATCGTTCTACATCCATGGGGCACATATGAAGAAATTGTTCCTTGACCATAAGATCCATTAAGTCCTCAAAACTGTTAGACAGTCCCCTGATCCATTCGTGGAATGTGGTCCTCAAGGTGCTCACAACATCCGCATAGCGTTCAGTTGATCCACGTCGTAGATTCCGGAACGGTTTCCGAAACACTTCTAGGGTTAGGTTGTATTTCCTGATCAGGGCCTCTTTTATTGTCTCTCAACCCTGGAGTTTGATACTGCGCCCACGGCTCACGGGGTAGATGGTAATGCCTGCAGGGTTTTTCAAAACCCCGAAGAAAAGTACCTAAGTCCGTATCCTTCTCCATCACTGGAAAGTTTTCTATATGTGGTCTCCTTGGATTTATGTAATGGGAAGGGGTTAGCTGAGGACTCTTAACCCTCTCTATCTGAGCCATCTGAAGCTTGAAAGCTCTCATCCCAGCGTTCTGCAGCCTATCGGTACTATAGAATAAGCTGCAGGCGCAGATTGAGATTATTTGTTCACAGCTGTTATAAGGCCACTTGTAACAAAGTCCAAAGGCTCCGCAGAACTGGCATTTCTGGCACCTCCATCAGGTGTCTCAGGTGCAAGAGCTGGAATTGCTGGGTCTCTCCGAGGTGGACTCTTTGGCCCGGTGTTTCAGTACTTTGCTCTATATCCTGCTTGACCATGTACCAGCAGTTCCTTGTATTTGTCGACAGTCTCTATTCCTCTCTGCTCACAGACGTCGATCAGAGCCTCCTTGTTCAATTCTTGTACAGGGCTGCCATATCAATGAACAGCCTTTTGCATTCAGCTCCGCCTACGTCTGCATGCGTCGTGCGTACCTATGTTTAACATTGGGTACGCAGGCCATGTAGATGTATCCGCATGTGTCGTCTTGACGCTGGGCCTACCGCAACAAAATGCAACCAAAACGACGCATGCGGACGCATCCGCATGGTTTGAGCACCCAATGTTGCACATAGGTATACAGGACGCATGCAGACGTAGGCGGAGCTGAACGGAAGATGTGCGGCAGTGGGCGGGGCTTAACTGAGGAAGTACGTAGCGCTGCCGAACACCAGTGTGAAACTCGCCTTAGTACAGGGAATAATTTCTTAAACCATGCACTAATGCTCTAATAAAAATAAATTCTATCCCACCGCTATGCCACTAATTTATCACGTACCCGCTTCTCAGCATGTGACTAGAGGTTGCGCATGCAAGGGTTAATCTATCTCCTCTCACTCAATCCAGCATTCAAAGCTCTGTCCTATGCTGCAATGGTAGCATAAATCACACCCAGTCATAGACCACGATACCCTGCTTCACACACGCTGCCACCACTCACGGAACACATGGGCAATGAGTCTCTGTGGAAGCAGATTGTGGAAATTCAACTTTAGGCCTGACCCTACAATCTGCCGAATCCAGGAGCTGGATGAAATCCTTTCCCAGGCAAGGAGGAAGTGAGAGCCTCCCTCCTACCCGGGAGAAGAGGTCACTGGTAGGGTTTCTTGGTGTCTCTGGAGAGTTTGCCAAAGTAAAAGCCTCTCCCTCCTCCCTTGGATCGCTTGTCAGCTCTGTCTCTGCCTCTGTATGGCTGTCCCCTGGATCTGCGACCCTTCCGAAAGTAGCGCTGAAAGAATGTAAATGGCTGTTTTGGAAAACCCTTTCTTCTCTTCTCCAGCACCTCATCCAGTGCCAGTGCAAATAAGAAATTACCTTCACAAGGCAGGGAGCAGAGGTTTACTTTCGCCTGCATATCTCCCGGCCAGCATTTAAGCCACACTGCGCAACATCCCGCATTGGCCAGTGCTTGTGACTTAGCCGCCAGCCTTGCAGAGTCTGCTGAGGCATCTGCTAAGAACACTGCTGCTGCTTTGATGGTGGGAGTCGCCTCCAAGAAGGTTTCTCTGAAGAACTCGCTGTTCCAGCTGATCTTCTAGATTGTGTACCCAAACCTTCAGAGATCTAGCCACACAGGTGGCCACAATGGCTGGCCTTAACGCCCCTGCCGAGAACTCCCAAGTAGTCTTAAGAAAACTGTCCGTCTTCCTATCCAATTGCTCCTTCAACGACCCCAAGTCCTCAAACGGGAGGGAAGACTTCCTAGATACTTTCGAGATTGCCACATTTGGTCTCTGTGCCTTATCCCAGGACAAACAGGCTTCTTCATCAAGTGGATATTTCTTTTTTAACAAACTAATTGTTTGCTTTCTTTTTTCTGGTTTTTCCCATTGTTTTTTAATGAGACCTTGTAACTGCTCATTAATGGGGAAAGCTGTATTTTTTTTGTTCTCTGCAAACCGCCGAACACGAGTTCCTGGGCCGACCTTTTAGCCTTCTCATCTACCAGTCCTATAGTAGACCGGACCGCTTTTATTAGTTTGTCCGTACCCTCTACTGGGAACATAACATTCTCTTCTGAAATACTCTCAAAGTGCTGTGACTGATCTGAGCCCTCTGACTCTGAACCTGTGGAGTCTTCTTGTGACAGAAAAGAGGGGCTGGATCTATCTCTCCCCTCACTGTCTGTGTCTGTTGGGGCCTGCAAGGCCCTAACTGACCTACAGACGTCTGACTGTATCAGGGATCTTAAATTTGCAGAAAAGGTGGTAGTCTCTTCAGCAAACGTCTTGTCAATACAGTCCTGACATAGTACTTTATCCCAGGAAGCTCCTAATTGTTGTCTGCATAGGGGACACTCCTTGTTTTTAAGCTTAGTCTTGCTCTTTTTAGGGACCCCCTATACTCCACCCGACCAATGCATAGCAAAAAAGGGAGAGAGTAGGAGACAGGAGAGAGAGAAAGAACAGACATTAGTGTACTGTACTTTCTCGGCGCTCACTCACCACTCGGACGCTTCAAACGGGTACCAGATCGAGAGATTGAATGGTGTTCTCAATGTCTCCTCCAGAGACTATGGACCCCACCTTCCTAGAATCATGGAGATCCCGTGTGCTGCCTGAGTTGCCCCCACTGCTGCTGCGGTGTGGTTGTTTCTTCTGTGAGCGCGACCGCCTCTCTGGCTCCAGCGGCTGCAAGTGCTCCGGCAAAAAGGCCTCCATGGTTGCCACCACCTGCATGTCTGCCTCCCCTTTAAATACCTTCCCTAATGCAAGAAGGGTGCCACCCCTTTCTTGCTCACATCTGGCTCATAACCCCCCCAGTAGTGTCATTTCTCCCGATGCACGCTCTACTCCCGGCCTTTCATTTCCGATGCATGCCTCCTGGGCTGTTTCAGACACCGCGCGTACCCGGCATATTACATCCGGTGCACGTTCCCCGCTGCCTCAGACCCCACGTGCACCCAGCATTTTCAGCTCCAGCGCGCACTCCCTGCTGCTTCCAATTGTGTCCCTGCCATGACACCCCACGGAAGTCCCACTACCTGGATCCAGGATCGGAGCAGGGAATATCTCAGGTACTCTCACCCCAGGGTGGGCACGACGGGACGCGGTCCTACTGATGGGCCTCTTGGGCTGCGTGGCCACAATGCGCTTCAGGGAGGGCACAGAGAGACGTGGCCTCTGAGGCTTCTGTTTCACCCGGGCACCAATGTGCCTCGCGGGCTGAGTGGCCACAATGCGATTCAGGAAGGGCACGGCGAGACGTGGCCTCTGAGGCTTCTGTTTCACCCGGGCATCGCCTCGCGGGCTGTGTGGCCACGCTTCGCTCAGGGAGGGCACGGCGAAACGTGGCCTCCAAGGTGCTACCAGTACCTGGTGACAGATGCAGCAGTCAGGCTGCCAGACCCCATCCGACCCAGGCCTCCTTTTCTCTTCTTAAGATTTCATCTTGAGGGTTCCCCAGCAAGGACAGGAAATGAACTGATGTGGAGAGAAGCCGCCCTTTTTATCTTGAAGGTTTCCTGTCCCTAAAGGGCGGATCCCCTCTCTCGTGGTGCCATCATGGGTGATTGAAAAAAGTATTCAGGATACACATACAACGTGATCTTAGGGTGTGCATACTGCGCCTTCTGGGGTGGGTGTAGATTTAAGACCCCCTGTGACTTCCGCCATTCTGAGAAAAAGGTTTCTGGCCAGGTAATTGTTAACAATGCACTGGTTAGACCGTAATCCCCCCCAACATTGGAGGAATTGAAAGCTAAAATTAATAATACCCTTTGCCAGGAGAGAGGTACTTACATTAAAAGGAACTCAAAAAAAAGTTTATAAATATATGGGAAAGGTGGCTGGTCATCCCTGGGGTGGCATCCGTGAACCTACTCAGAATAACTGTACTAGACCAGTTGGCTATTTCGGCTTTTTAAATATTGTATGTTGAGGACATATAGATACCAATTATTTTCTGTTTGTAAAAATGTTGTTAGTGAAAATACAACCAATACTAGTTTTGGTATAATCCCTATATTAATTAACGCGTCACCAATCTTTGGGAAAATCTTCATTTGGACAAAATTGATAACTTCGTCTGGCATGGAATACAACGGCAGGTATAGTACTATATAAACTTTAAGGGTTAAACTTTTTTTTTATTACGTTTGTACTATAAATGTATAATGTATGTAATGATTTATAAAATCAAATAATTAACAAGTATCCAATATAAAAAAAACTGCTGTCATTCTCATTTCCTCCCTGAAACTAAAGGTACTGCCACACTACTCGATCCCGCTAACGATCTCGTTAGCGTCGCATACTAATGAGATCGCTAGCGGGATCGTTTTAATATCGCTAGTGTGGGACCACATTTAGCGATGTAGTTAGGACGCTATCGCTGCTAGCGATCTTCTTAGCGATTTAGCGGTACAAAAGTACCGCTAAATCGCTAAGAAAAGGTGCCACACTAGCGATATATACTTACCCAGCGGGAGCGCCGACGAGAAAATAGGGTCCGGATCGTTTCCAGCGACGAGCGAGATCACAGCAGGAAGCTCGTCGCTGGAAGCTGCCGCACACAGCAACATCGCTAACGGGATCGCTAAATAGTGACGTTTTTTAGCGATCCCGTTAGCGATGTTGTTTAGTGTGGCATACCCTTAAGTATCACGGGTACTGGGACATCCCAACACTCCTTGCTTAATTTGCCACTCTGAAGAGTCACCAGTTTATAGTTTTCAGAGAGTAATTCCTTTGTTGTTCAGGATGAAGCACAGTCCAATATAAAATACAAAAGAAGTGTAGGTATGATATATGAGTGCTTACGTCATGATTCTATAGCCGTTCATTATTATAAAAAAAAAAAAAAAAAAAAAAAAAAAAAGGATTTCAGTGATAAAAACTGACATCCTACCAACTGTGAACAAGGTCTAATTCTCGGATGGCTCTTCTGCACAGTAAACAAAACAGGAGAGACTTTAGGAATGTATGCCATCACAAGGAAGATTTTGGAGTGGAAGCTGAATGGCACTTTAGGTTTAGGAGGCACCATGAAACGCCTTGCAGTTCGAGCTAGCCTTCAGAAGCCATAGTCACACCAAACGTTAACACTCGTGCTTCTTGTTAAGTCGAGTGAGAAAAATATTCCCAACATCCAGTTCATGTTCTGTATGAACTAGGACTACTAAGAAAAAGTTTGTTAAAACATTGGTTACAGTAACTCTGCAATACCACACTTTCATTCCATGTAGTGAAACAGAAATTAAAAAAAAGGCTGCTGCTGCTTTGATTTAATTTCTCTTGTGGAGATGCAAGTCTATGGAAGAGAAATTACACCAATACAATGTATTGGATGCGGTGAATCAGCAGGGTTCAGTGAACACATGCGGATTTACCTGCGTTCAATAGACGACAGCGCTTTGGATGCAGCAAACATGCGCTGCGCCCAAAATGCTGCTGGTTCCGGACCGTCTGCACATACCCTAAAAACTTGAAAAAAAGGCATGTCTGGTGACATAAAACATGGTTACATGTATATTTAAAAGAAATTTTTTTTAAAAATATTGATTTTAATTTATTAAACATATGATTAGGGTGACACTGCATTTAGAAAATCAGCAGCAGCAGATCACCACTAGAGGAGTAGGTGTCTCGTGCAATGTAGTCCACCTGCTCTGTGTTATCCAACCACTGAAGCTTTCTGTTTATGCACAGTGTACACAAAAGCAGCCAATCAATGCTGTGGGTGTTGTCATACAGGACTCGGTATTCAGACAACTGAGACAGGCATCAGAGTAAAACAGCGATTTTAATCAAAGCTACAGCAAGCAGCCCAGTAAGTTGTACATAGGTGGAACAAGGTCTCTGCCTCTACATCATGATGCTCTCAGATAGGGCGGCATAACCTGGTGACAGGTTCCTTTTAACAGCAGAAAATATTTCCACTGCTCCAGAGCACAGCGCAGTTTTTTTTTTTTTTTTTTTTT
>VIAB01019444.1:14064-24189 GCA_009801035.1 Oophaga pumilio | reverse complement strand
TGCAGGGGGTTGAATACTACTTGTAGGCACTGTATATGTTTATACCTATAGCGATGTACATATGCACTGTCCTGTCCCCATCCTGACCCTTCAGGCCAGAGCGATAATACAGATCACTTCTTAAAGGAGGTAAGGAATCAAAGCGAGGGGTCGGACCCTAATCATCTGGTGGGGAACACACCATTGTTGTGGTAGCACAAGTAAACAGGAATGGGACAGCTGGTAATAAATCAGTGGTTCCATTCTGTCTTATCAGCTGAGGTAACAAAGGAACATCACAGCCCTCAGCCAGGCAGGAGCCGGACCTAGGCAGCTGGTGGGGAACAATATCATCCCCCACCTGGTCTCAATTCAGCTCATTGGCCAAAAGCTACATACTCCAGAGTAGTCTGACCACTGGCATTGCACTCATCTAAAGCCTGGGTCTCACATAGCGATACACCAGCGATCCCGACAACGATCAGGATCGCTGGTGTATCGCTACATTATCGCTGCCAAACAGGCAGCGATCAGTACAAGCGACACTGCAGGTAACATCGCTTAGTTGCCCGCAGTGTACCTTGGATACAAACGCCCTGATGCAGGGAGCTGGTAACCAAGGTACACAAAGGCTGGAAACCTGCTGTGTACCTTGGTTACCAGCGGATCGCTGGTCTCCCGCCTGTCACACGCAGCGATGCGTGCCTGTCAGCGGGAGACCAGCGATCAAAAAAATGTCCTGGCCTTTCAGCGACGATCAGCGATACCCGGCAGGGGGGCTGATCGTCGCTGAATGTCACACACAGCGATATCGCTGGGGAGATCGCTGCTGCGTCACAAAACTAGTGACTCAGCACCGATCTCGCTAGCGATATCGCTATGTGAGACGGGGACTTTACAGTGAGCCAGAATTCTCACCTGTATTAGGTCACGTTCACAAGTTTGGTATTTCAGAAGTTTTTTACCTCAGTATTTTTGAGCCAAAACCAGGAGTGGGTGATAAATCCAGAAGTGGTGACGGGTTTCTATTAGACTTTTCCTCTCAGTGTTTCACAGCTGGTTTTGGCATACAAATACTGAGGTAAAAATCTCCCTGAATATTCAATGTGAATGTAGCCTTGTAGTCCAGAGTTTTTCATGCAGGTCTGCTGTTTAGTTTCAGCATTATCCACTGGATGAATGTATATATCAGGAGTGGGGAACCTCAGACCCACAGGCCAAACACCTTTTATCCAGCCCCCCAAGAAAATTCCAGGGGACCGCAGTGCTCGTGTCAGCAGCTGTATTTTGATGGCAGTCGGTCCATTAATTTCTTGCCCTGTGAGCACGGCACGCAGTGTTCACTACTGAAATCTGAGGCGCATACAGCAAAAGATTACATCCTGACAAGTGCCAGGGTCAGGACGTACTTTGTGGGCAGAGTTTGCGTGCAATTTGTACGGCCCTCGACGGATGGTATAAATAACCAAATGGCCCTTGGCAGGAAAAAAAAAAAAAAGATCCCCCCACCCCTGGTCTATATAGGGCTCGTTTTGGGAAATTTAATTTTCACATCAGGCACTATACAATAATTGATTGATAAAGAAAGAATGCTCCTTAAAGGGATCCTGTCAGAAGGATGGTGCACAGTAACCTACACACAGAGTCAGGTTGGTGCCGTTATACTGATTACAATGACACCTGTGGGTGATGAAATCCATCTTGTGGTCGTTTTTGGTTTAGAGATTCTCATGCTCCGGGGCGGCTTGTGAAGGGGAAGGGGGTGAGGTTCATATGGTGCTCTGATTAGCTATTCACCAGTATGGCTTCTGACAGGTCATTGATCCATCAGTGACCTGCCCACTAGTTTGCATAATGAATATTTTATATAGCTTGTGAAAGAAAAAAAAAATATGCAGGCAGGTGCCAGCGCTGCAGCATGATCGCATATATAATGTGCATGTAACTCATTTCTTTGGTGTTCTCCTTAAATACCTAAGAAAAAAAAATCAGTTTAAAAATGGCGCTGGCCACACCTGCGCAGTAGCGGTGCAATCTTGCTAGAGAAATAAAAAAAATGTCCTCCTCCATGATGGTGCTGCCTGCACAGTAGTATAAAGCAAAGGTGAAATTAAAGCATAACCTTTAATAAATTCATAAAAAACAACCAAAATTGTGAGTCACCCAATCTAAAATGCAATAGAAGATGCTAACAATTGGATCAATATTGTTTAAGCCCTCCTATAATTCTGAGAACTGAAAACAGCATCTTCATTTAGGATGGATAAAACCACTCATAATAATCTGGTGGTAATTACCGTACCCAAGTACAACCATTTGGAGAGGATATAATATAAACCAACCTCCACAATACATATAGGGTCACACTGGGAACACATATATATCACATGATAATTCTTAATATTGATGAGAAAGAAAAAAGGAACGATCTCACCATATCATATGAGAAGAGAGCAGGAGCCTTTTCAGAAACCACATGTGTTGCACTGGATCTCTGATGCATCAGACAGGAGGACAATTCCCTGTCACTCTCAATGCTGTCTGCCAAGAGTACAAGGGCCTCATGTCTCTATAGTATAGCACCACAGCACTTTAATACAAGCTAGTCCCCTGATGAAATCGCTTGGAGGAAACGTGTCGGGACACCGTTTTAGGGAAAGTGCAGGGCGTATTATGTTATAGGGCTAGTTGTGGACTGCCCTTGTTAGGGCAGGAGCTTGGGGGTCAGTCTATTGATAGCCCCTCAGGGAGTGACAGGGAATTAAAGGTTATGTTTTAATTTCACCTTTGCTTTATACTACAATTGATTTGGTGAATACTGTCTATCAACTGCTCTGGCCGACACTAGAGCTCCTGCTTTTTTTGCTGCCTGCACAGTAGCAGCTATTTGATCGCCGATAGCAGCTACTGCGCAGGTGTGGTCACTGCCATTTTCAAACTGATTTTTTTTTACATTTTTTTGGAATTTAAGGATAACAAAAGAAATGAGTTACATGCACATTATATATGCGATCATGCACCGTTGGCACCTGCTTGAGGAAGAGAATTTTAATAAATATTTTTTTTTTCATTATATAAACTAGGGGGCAGGTCAATGAGGGATCAGTGACCTGTCAGCCGTCTGCATAATGAATACCTAATCAGAGCACCACATGAAGACCCCCCACAGGCCACCTTGGGACAGGACCATATCATTACCACTGAACTAAAAATAAAGATTAAACAACAACCACAAGATGTATTTCATCAACCAAGGTATCCTTGTAATCAGTATAACGGCACCAAGCTGACACTGTGTGTAGGTTACTGTGCACCATCCTGCTGACAGGTTCCCTTTAACTACATTGTAAGAGCTCATATAACCCTTTAGCTCGTGTTCAGCATTTGGAGAGTTTCTGATGTTACAGATTTTCTATACCCATTAGCCCAATTAGGTTAGGCTAGTTTCACACATCAGTTTTTTCCCGTCAGGCGCGATCCGGCACTTTTTAAAAAAAACGGATCAGTTTTTTTTTTACCGCCGGATGCGTTTTTTTTTCACATTGACATGCATTAGCGCCGTATTGCACCGCATGTCATTGCGTTTAGTCCGTTTTTTCCTGGATCCGTCAGAGATTTAAATTCCGGCGGCCGGACAGGACGCAGCATGCAACGTTTTTTTCTTCTGCCGGAAACGCCTGACAGTGCCTGAAGCGGCGCATCAGGCGGCCGGAAATAATACAAGTCTTTGTGCAATCTGCAAAAAGACTGATCCGGATTCTGGAAACCAAGGTCTGTCTCTCTCTCTCTCTCCCCCAGACATGCGTACTATACATTTTCCAGGTTCAAAATTTCACAACGGATCCAGCTAAAAACCAGATCCGGCACATCAGTTTTTTCCAATCTAAGCCGGATCCGTCTTTTTGAAACTTTGACGGTTTGTGCCCGATTGCAAAAAACTGATGTGTGAAACAGGCCTAACTTGCAATTTTTTTTTTCATTGCACTTTTTGGAGTGCATTTTTTAGTTTTTCACACTAGTTTGTCTCTTTTTGGTAAGTTGTGTGTCATTAAGTCGCTTTGCTTTTGATACTCCCTTGTAATTAACAAAACTTTGATATAGTCATGTGTAAAAACACAAAAACGTGTATGTATTTTTTAACTGTGGATTCTCGATCTAATGCAATGCTATGAGAAAAATTCAAACAAACAAAAAACCCCGTGGGCACAAGTTTCTCAGAATTACCATATACTTTCCGGAATGTAAAACCCCGCATGTTTTCGTGCAGCAAAAATACACAGCATCAGAAATTCACCTTAGACTTTGGTCTGACAACACTCTTGTCTGTATCCAAAGGCAACCAGCAGAAATGTGATTACTACCCAGAGCCAAAAAAAACGGTAATTCAGGATCAGCACAAGAGAAATCATAACTATAAAATGCCAAAAAGTTCACCCATCAGATATACCTTCAGACAAAGGTGATGGAACTGTGGTGGAAGATATGGGGAGCACTGCGATTGCGAACTTATATGTTGATGACCGTGAGGGTGGCGTCCAATGCTTTCTCTACTTGCACATACATATGGAAGAGTTGGACCAAGCAACTGATAAATTACCTCTGTATATATGTGCAGGAAGTGGAAGCTATGGACACAGTAGTCAATGGATACTTCTTCCTCTGATATTACAATATATGTGCTGTCATACTTTTCAGTTTGGATGTACAGCGTTTCAACAAACCCTCATGTTTCTAGAGAGAAATTGTAGACAGGCAGATAGTAGAGCTACAATTTCTGTAAGCACATTGGGAGAATCTTAAAACCATGCACATCTTGGTGAACTTTTAGCCACTGGAGATTCTCCACTGTGGAAGGTCTGCAGGTGGAATCAGTCACATACCTCTACAGTGATGCAAGTCAACATGCAACGTTACAGGAGGCTTACCTTTTTTCCAAATTCCTTATTTTTTCTCTGAGTGGAGCAATCACCTGCATAAACGCATAGTGGAATTAGATAGTTAGGAGAATAAAGGTTTGGTAGGTTAATGTTTTTTTTCATGTTTTTTTATTCATGAGCGCACCGCTTCCCTGCCGCCTGAGGACCACCAGCTAGTTGTGTCGCTGGCCACAATCAAGTGCTCTCAGATTCTGCTAGTAGAGGGGCAATGAAGCTGGACAGATCTAGATTTACTTCTTGGGGAGAGAGGACAAGGCTATGCTTTTTTGGGGAGAATGGGGGTATTTAACTAATCCTATTTGTTGCATCTATAGCTAATACAATTATGCAAAAGACTGAGAAATCTAGAACACTATACAATCCATAGAGAATAAACAGCCAAAATATACTAACTCCTCACTCCAGAACTACTGTTCTTGAAATACATTTTTTTTTCATAAAACCATTTATTTAGAAGGTCAGCCTTGGTGAGGAGTGCCGAGTCCCATCAGCACATAGTGCTGACATCTCAAATGAAATAACATGATGGAATTGGCAGCTAATTCAAGACAGAACATTGGTGCGATAAATGCTGTGTAAGACGCGGGAAATAATTGAACAGACCTCTTCTATTTTCTTTTCCATTTTCTGCTCCCCAATCTCCTGGATTGACCTGCTGAGAAGAAATAAGTAGGTAGGTCAGGACAATTATATGTGAAGAATGATGCCATCTCCACCCAATGTTTACTTATCCGGCTTTTTGTGAAACTGGTTTAAAGAGAACTTGTCACCTCCTTTTTCGGATATAAGCTGCGGCCACCGCCTTTAGGGGCTTATCTGCAGCATTCTGGAATGCTGCAGATAAACCCCCGATGTAACCTGAAAAAGAAGAAAAACAAGTTATGTTATACTCACCCGGGGCGGTCCAGTCCGGCACCTCCCATCTTCTTGTGATGTCATCCTCCTGCTTGCTTCCTGTCGCAGGCGCACTGATTTGCCCTGTTGAGGGCAGAGCAAAGTACTGCAGTGCGCAGGCGCCGGGAAAGGTCAGAGGTCCAGCGCCTGCCCACTGCAGTACTTTGTTCTGCCCTCAACAGGGCAAATCAGTAAGCCTGCGCTGGAGCCGCGACTGGAAGCAAGGAAGATGACGAAATCGCAAGAAGATGGGAGGGGCCGGACCTGCGACGTCCATCGGACTGGACCGCCCCCACAGGTGAGTATAATATAACTTGCTTTTCTTATCTTTCAGGTTACATCAGGGGCTTATCTACAGCATTTCAGAATGCTGTAGATAAGCCCCTAAAGGCGGTGGCTGCATCTTATATCCGAAAAAGAAGGCGACAGCTTCCCTTTAAAGGGAACCCTTCAGCAGGATTGTGCACAGTAACCTACAGACGGTGTCAGGTCAGCACCACTATACTGATTAAAATGATACCTGGGGTGATGAAATCTGTCTTATGGTTGTTTAATCTTTATTTTCAGTTTTGAGTTAACGAGATACTCATGCTTCAGGGCGGCCTGTTGAGGGGGGCCTTTATGTGGTGTTCTGCTTAGCAGTCTTCACTATGAATATCTGACAAGTCAGTGATCTTACTTGATTACGTAATTATATTTATAGTCCAGGAACCAATCTGAAACTAAAGATATTGGAAGACTTGTTTTTGACATTTTGTCAGTAGTTTTTATCATTTTGACAAGAAATACTGGACTTCGTTCTCTGAGTAAAATTCATAAATTTTTAGTTATATGTTAACTTTTTTTTTTATGTCCGCACTAGAAATAGGCCCGATGCTATCGCATAGGGATTACGGTCACCGCTATTCCTGAGCCTGCGTAGTAATGACGCTGCAGTTACTGCGCCTGCGTGGGAATAACAGAGAAGTGTATGACACTGCTGCGGTGCCTTATGAGATTCGGGGACAGAGGCCAGAAGTCCCAACTGGTGATTATTATATAGGATTAAATTAAAAACAGTGTTTCAAAGCTGCAGTTGTTACCTGATCCTTTCAGTATAGGTCCTACAGGCTTTAATTTCTTTACAAACTATTGAGAATTCTTAGTTTTTGTATTTTATTAATATTTACATTTAATTTTTTAACTGAATAATTATAAATGTATATTTTGAGCTCAAACTCCTGAATGACTGTTTTTCTTTGATTTTAATCATGCAAAGCCGCAAAGAGGTCTGATTTGTCTCCAAAAAAAAAAACTACGGCTATTGTTTTGAGAAAGGAAGGATACAGTTTGAGAAATTGCTAGGAAGATGGGTGGTGGAGTCACTGCTTCTGGAGAGCAAAAGGAAGGAAAAAGGCAACAACTCCAAAAACAGACAGAAGAATTGTTAGGTTAGCCTTGTAAAACAGAAGAGCATCAGCCAAGGAACTCAACCAATTCTTGCACAATGCAGACGTTTCGGTGTTGCTTGATGCCAGTCTGAAAGCACCAACGCCAAGGAAAAAGCCATTTCTAAAACTTAAAACAGAGAAGAGAAATTCCTGAGCCAAAGAATATATTACCTGGACAACTGAAGATAGGAAGAAAGTAATATGGAGCAATGAAACAAGAATATCAGTTTTTGGTAGCGACGGATTGCGTTATGTTCGGAGAAGGCCAAAAGGAAGACTGTCTTACAGAGTGTATGACCGCTACAATGAAACATCCTGAGAGAGTGTTATGATATGGGGCTGTATGTCCTGCCATGGAAGTGGGAAAATACAGGTCCTTGAGGAATCTGTAAATGCTTCGAAATATATTCATGATGTCCTTGAACCAAAGCTTATCCCATCAATTCGTGACCTTGGCAAGAAACAGACTGAAATTATTTTTCAACAGGATGGAGCACTATGTCACACTGCAAGGCAATGTCTAAAATGGTTTGAAAGCAAACAAATTTCTGCGCTTTCATGGCCAGGAAACAGTCCTGATCTGAACCCTATCGAAAATCTGTGGTCAAGATTAAAGCGATTGGGTTCTAGTAAGCGACGGAGCAACAAACAGGCATTGATTGCAGCTGTTATCAGTTCCTGGCACCATGTTATAACCACAGAGAACCCGAGAAGTCTTGTTGAATCAATGCCAAGGAGATGCAAAATGGTTATCGATGCTAAAGGATACCCTACACGCTACTAAAGAAAGAACATATAGGGATAGCATGAAATTAACATATTAGGATGTGATATTTTGATTCGGCCATTCCTGTTATGAATGTGCTAGAGATGGTTTCTGAGCAGAGGCTCCCTCTGGTGGTTACAGACAGTACTGAACCTTTCAGCAAGGAATGGCAATCTGGGATCGCTGACTCGTCTGATATAAGGGAGGTTCCCTCCCATGATGGTTGCCGGTGATCAATTGTTCTTGCCTCAATTGTGGTTCCTGGTTCATTTGGAAGTTTGCGGAGTCCTGCCTGCATCTTCTGCTATCAGATAAGATATTTTCTGCTTTTATTTTTGTGCTTGCTTTTTGCATTGTTCCCTGCACTTCTGTGGAGGTCAGCCAGGTCCCCTCCGGGGGGCTTGTGCTCCTCTCAGTTTATCTGAATCCACTGTTATTTGTTCATTTGCTTTTTCCTGTTTTTTCAGTGGCTGCGGCTTAGTTTTGTTATACCAGAGATCTGATTTAGGTGGTAGAGATCGTGTGATCTCAGGTGTTTTTGCAATCAAAAGAGTTGGTATTTTTTAGGGGTTTTTTTTTGGATTGCAGTGAGTATCCTTTCCTATACTTTTCTGTCTAGACAGATTGGGCCCCAGCGTTTGCTCATTCTATTTTCTGTCTGTGTCCGTGCTTCTTCTTGTCTAACCGCCATTACATGTTTGGGGGCTTCCTATTTTCTTTGGGGATCTGCTCCGGGGCAGATAGCTTTCATCTTTCGGCCTTTAGGTGTAGTTATCTCTCAGGCTGTGACGAGGCATCTAGGATCAACATAGGAACGCTCCACGGCTACCTCTAGTTGTGTGGTTAGTTCAGGTTACTGCAATCCAATAGGTTCCAGCCTCTCTGGTGTATTGCTGTTTTTGCTTATTCTCCTCAGCTACAAAAAACACAACACATTCCGCTGTTCTTATAGAAGTAATGAGATATTTTGTATTATGGTAACCTTTTTGCTTTGTAGAGGTGTTCTAATCTACCTTAGACTACTTGTGGCATTATTGTTATATACACTTTGTATGATTGCATGTAAAAACTTTAAAAAAAAATGACAAATTTGAAGTGTATCAACAATTTTGGCCACTAGTGTATATAACATTATGTAAACTAAGGGGCAGGTCAGTGAGGGATCAGTGACCTGTCAGCCATACTGGTGAATACCCAAGCAGAGCACCACATGAAGTCCCCTCCCCACAGACCAGCCCCGGGGCACGAGCATATCATTAACTCAAAATTGAAAATAAAGATTAAACAACCACAAGACGGATATCAACCAAGGTATCATATTAATCAGTCTACGGCGCCGTCCTGACACTGTCTGTAGGTTACTGTGCACAATTCTGCTGACAGGTTCCCTTTAACCCTGCGTCAGGAGTATCTCTGGCACAACAGAGTTTGTGCGCAACACACCCAACAGGCACAGGCTAGAAAATCGCTTATAATATCTAATTATCTCAATTTCAGGGCTCTAAAAGTGACCTTCAGAGGGATGAACTAGAAAAAAAAAAGTATACAAATGATGCAAAAAGTGTCATTTAATAACCATAAAAGTAATAAAACAAAGTACAAAAAAATTCACAACCACCTGCAAATAGCCTCCTGCTTTCAGGAGATAACTATTACTAAACATTAAAATTAGGTAAAAGACATAATCGTAATGCACTTCGATGCTACTGGAGTTAAGTTCACACCGATTCAGATGTTAAAAGCTCAGCTGAAGAAACACATTGGCAGATCATAGCATATATCAGAGATTATTACTACATGTTCAGGAGCAATTGCATTACTTATTCATAAAATAAGAAAAATAACCAATCGTAATGAAAAAAAAAAAAAAAGTACAAACCTTCAGGCGCAATTACCTGCTCTCTTTATAGCGGAAAAACTGAGTGGGGGTATCAAGCAGCACCTAAAGATAGGAAGATACTGGGAGGGGTGGGATTCCCTGTCGCCTTGGAGAGGAGGGGGAAACAAACATGTGAGCTGTGCCTGTCAGGCCTATTGCGTGTGACGCAAGGTTAAATTTACTGCACTTTCTAGAACAGGACCCATCCTAAACCTGTTGGGTTTGTGGGGTATTCAAGCA
>VIAB01019443.1:30300-52081 GCA_009801035.1 Oophaga pumilio | reverse complement strand
GAGGGAGCCTCTGCTCAGAAACCATCTCTAGCACATTCACATCACTAAGGTAGGACTGCCTGAGTTTTTTTCTTGTAAACGGCAGGAATTTTTAAATTTAAAAATGCATGTTTATTATATTTCCGGCTTAGACCTGGATCCTCAGGGAGTGAATTTCAGCATGTGGGAATTATTATGTCTTTGCTGCAAAGTGAACCCCAAATCTGTGCATTTTCGTTACCACCTGATGATCCTTGTTTGACGTCAGTAGAAGCATTTTTTACTACTATGGGGTTGTTATATGATGATCCTGGTCGAGTCACCTCAGCTGAGACAGAACTCAGACGTCTTAAACAGGGTTCTGGTGATGCTCAGAGGTATTGCACCCTGTTCAGGCGATAGTCCGCAGAGGTCAGGTGGAATGACAAAGCGCTCAATAGTCTGTTTTTAGCAGGTTTGAGTGAAAGGTCTAAAGATTTGCTCATTGCTTATCCTGCACCTGCTACTTTGGAAACTACTATGCAATTAGCTATCAGTGTGGATAGAAGATTGAGGGACAGGCAGACTGAAGAGAAGGCTCTCACTATGCTGAACCCAGTCTCTTAGGATAGCCCCGTCGACAGTGGGGAACCGATGCAACTTGGGGCGATGTCCTCTCGTTCCCAGGAGAGGGAGAGGAGGTTCTCTGAGGGGCTATGCTTGTATTGTGGTAAGGCTGACCAATTTATTAAGCAATGCGAGGTTCGCATAAGGAAAGAAAAGAAAAAAATGGTCAGTAGGAGCAACACTCCCATTCGTATTGCATTTTTATGGTCCACAGGAGTTTTTTTTCTGGTAATTCCACCTATCGTGGTCATTCCATTGATTTTCAGGTCATGGTGGATTGTGGTTCTGCACTGAATTTGATTGATCAACAATTTCTAGACAAATATAAATTTGATTCTGAACCATTGTCATCTCCTTTTCCTGTTCTGGCAATTGATAACACTCCCCTGGAGCATGGGTGTGTTTCTCGAAAGGTCACTGGGTTCCCACTTATTGTCAATATGGGACATCAGGAGTGTATAGACTTGTTTGTATTTGATAAATTGCCTGTTCCAGTCATCCTGGGTTTACCCTGGTTAAAAATGCGCAATCCTTTGCTGGACTGGTCGTCTGGTATTAAAAGATCCTGGGGTCAGGGGTGTTATGGTAAATGTTGTAATGTTCACACATTGCTGCTGTTTTGAAGAGGGAGCTACCTGAAGCTATTCAGGATTTCTGGAAGGTATTTTCAGAAGTTGAGTTGAAAGCTCTACCACTCTATAGAGATTACGATTGCGCCATTGAGTTTGTCCCAGGTGCAACACTCCCTAAGAGTCGTTTATTTAATCTGACGATTCCCGAGATGGAGGCCTTAAAGGAATACCTACAGACTATTTTTGGCTGCAGGTCATATAAGTCCCTCTAAGTCTCCAGTGGCTGTAGGATTTTTTTTTGTCAAAAAGAAGGATGGGGTCTTAGACCGTGTCTGGATTTTCGTTTCGGGAAATCATTAAAATTACTGTGCGCAATCCTTGACTGTTACTGCTAATTCCAGATTTGTTTAACCAACTAACCGGAGCTAAGTGGTTCTCTAAGATTGACCTTCGTGGGGCATATAATTTGTTGCGGGTGAAGGAGGGCGATGAATGGAAGACAGCCTTTAATACCCCGAAGTGTCATTTTGAGAGTCTGGTGATGCCTTTTGGCCTTTCTATTGCGCTTGCGTTTTTTCGAAATTTCATTAATGACATTCTGAGGCCGTTGATTGGTAGGAGTGTTATTGTTTATTTGGATGATATTTTGATCTATTCACCTGATCTGGAGTCACATTGGCAGAGAGTTCGCGAAGTTCTACAGATTTTGAGCGAAAACGACCTCTTTGCTAAATTGGAGAAGTCCGAGTAACAGAAAATGAGTTTTTTGGGGTATTTGGTCTCCAGTGACGGGTTTGAGATGGACCCGGTGAAGTTTCAGGTAGTACTGGATTGGCCTAGGCCTGAATGTTTACAGTCTGTTCAAAGATTTTTGGGGTATGCCAATTATTATAAACAGAATTTTTCTGTTTTATCACTAAACCCACAACTGATCTCACCAAGAAGGGTTCTAATACTGTCCAATGGTCCACTGAGGCAGTTAAGGCTTTTGAGCATCTCAAGGAGAGGTTTAGCTCTGCTCCTGTTTTGATCCAGACAGATGAGACCAAGCCTTTTCTGGTAGAGGTTGATGTCTCATCAGTAGGGGTGGGGGCAGTTCTGTCCCAGGAGTGAGAGGATGGGGTGCATCCCTGTGCTTTTTTTTTCTAAAAAATTTTCAGAGACTGAGCTCAACTATGATGTTGGGAACTGAGAGTTGCTGGCTATTAAGCTCACGTTCGAGCATTGGCAACATTTTTTGGAGGGGGCTAGACATCCGATACAGGTTTTTACTGATGATAAAAATCTGATATATCTGGATGCTGCTAAATGTTTGAATGCCCGTCAAGCTAGGTGGGCACTGTTTTTTGCCAGATTCCATTTCTCCGTAACATATATCCCAGGCACAAAGAATGTTAAAGCGGATGCTTTGTCTCGTAGTTTTTCTCCAGCAGTTAATACTGAGAAGGAGGAATGTATTTTGCAGAGAGGGGTGGTAGTGGCAGCATTGGGTTCTGAGTTGGAGAATAGCATCCTAGAAGCCCAGAATTCTGCACCAACAAACACTCCGTATGGTAAATTATTTGTGCCCAAAGCCTTGAGGAGAGCTTTGTTTGCTGAATGTCATGAGTCTCGGTTGGCGAGTCATCCAGCGATTTCGGAAACTAGAAAGACGATCGGTCGAAGTTTCTGGTGGCCAGGGTGGCATAGAGAAATCATTAAGTGGGTGCATCAGTGTACTGTGTGCGCTAGGTCGAAGGCCTCTCATGCCCCTGCTGCAGGATTGCTGTGCCCTTTGGAGGTTCCTAGCTCTCCATGGACGCATCTTGCTATGGAATTTATCACCGATCTGCTTCTATCTGAGCGTTCTTCTGTCATCTGGGTTGTTGTGGCCGGTTTAGTAAGATTTTAATAAATTACCCTGCGCCAAGACTCTAGCTAAGGCATTTGTGATAGAGATTGTCAGGCTCCATGGTGTTCTCACGGACATTGTTTCCGACAGAGGACCACAGTTTGTGGATCACTTCTGGCGTGCTTTTTGTGACAGACTAAAGGTTCATTTGTCATTTTTGTGAGGTTATCATCCAGAGTCCAATGAACAGACTGAAAGGAAGAACTAGGACGTTGAGCGGTTTTTGAGATGTTTTGTAGCAGACAATCAGTAGGTGTGGTCGTTATATCTACCACTAGCCAAGTTTGCTCTTAATAATCATTTGTCTGCCTCAGCTGGGTGTTCTCCATTTTTTTGCTGTAGAGGGAGACATCCATCTTTCAGTCCATTTTCAAAGATTGGGGCAGCTGTGCTTGAGGAGGAGAGTTTTTCTGGAAGTTTGGAAAGGGTTTGGACCAATGTACGCCATAATCTGAAAGAGACGAATAGGAGGTCTAAGAAATATTTTGACAAGAAAAGAAGGGAGGCGTTGTTCGCAGTTGGGGACATGGTCTGGTTGTCCTCTAGGAATCTGTGTTTGAAGATCCCTTCTAAAAGGTTATCAACTCAGCAGCAGTGAGATTGGACATACCCTCGTCATGGAGAGCTAATTCGGTTTTTCATGTTTGTTTACTGAAGAAAGTTGACAAGCCATATAAGGATGCGATGCTGACTATTCCTCCAATTGATGAGGATGGCGAGTTTGAGATTTCACGCATATTGGATTCCAGGAGGCACAGAGGAAGGTTGAAGTATCTCATGTCCTGGAAGGGTTTCGGTCCCGAGGATAATTCCTGAGTGAAAGCTGAGGATGTTTCGGCCTCAAGGCTGATTAAGGCTTTTCACATGAGAGTTACAAATAAGGCTCGGCCAAGAGGATCCGGAGAATCCTAGTAAAAGGGGAGGTACTGTTAGAATCGGTGATGATTTGGTAGCTGAGGAGGACAGCAGCAAAAATAGTCTAGGCAACCAGACACCCAGAGAGGTTGGTAACTAGCGGATTGCAGACCCCTAAACTGACTGCACAACTAGAAGCAGCCGTGGGACGTACCTACGATGATCTAGATGCCTCGACCCAGCAGGAGAGTTAACTAAGCCAAAAGAGAGAAAGAGGAAAGCTAACTGCCCCGGAGTAGAGCCCCACAGAAATAGGTAGCCCCCAAATATATATTGGCTGTGAGACAAGATGACATACAAACACAGGCAGAAAATAGAGCAAGCAAATGATGGGGCCCGAGCTGTCTAGATATAACAGGACAGGAAAAAATACTAAGAAAAATTCCAACACGTCTGATATGCAAAAATACTGAGACCACACGATCTCTCCCCCGCTAGATCAGAACTCGGGTGTGAACTGGAAGCAAATCAGCAGATACAGAAATAACAGGGAACTGAATATACATAAACTGTCTCTGGTGTGAACTGGTAGCAAACCAGCAGATACAGAAATAACAGAGAACTGAAAATACATAAACAGTGGCAAATGAGAAACAGAGTCCAGCACAGGGCCCCGCAGGGGAACCTGGCTGTACTTACTTCAGAAGAGCCGAAAACTGTGATAGACAAAAGGGAAAACAAAAGCCACAGAAATAAACAGCAAATAACTTATCTGAAAGTTGCAGAACAAAGCAGGAAGCAAGCTGACTTCAAAAAGGGACAAGGAAGAAACAAATCTCCAGCAAGGATCATGGGAAGGTTGCTCACTCATATCTCCCCAGTCAGTAACACCTGATTGCCAATCATCGCCCCCAGATGATAGATTTCTGTTAGCCAAAGCAGCTTCATTATTGTCAGCAGCCACCAGGGGGAGCCCAAACTCAGAAGTCAGGTCCAGAGCATTCACAACAGTACCTCCCCCTTGAGGAGGGGTTACCGAACCCTCAACTGCGCCAATCAGGATGAGCCCGGTGAAAGGCGCGAACCAATCTCTCAGCATGATTGTCAGAAGCAAACACTCAAGAATTGTCCTCTTGACCATAACCTTTTTACTTGACCAAGTACTGGAGGCTCCGTCTAGCCAGACCAGAATCCAATACCTTCTCCACTTTATACTCCAGATTACCCTCAACCAAAACAGGCTCAGGGGGCGTAGCCATAGGAACTACTGGCTCAACAAACCTTTTCAATAAAGGTTTATGGAAGATGTTGTGAATCTTAAACGTCCCTGGAAGAGAAAAACGGAAATAAACGGGATTAAGGATTTCCAAAATCCTTATAAGGTGCAATGAACCTTGGCTTAAATTTTGGAGTCGCAAACCTCATAGGGATATTTTTTGAGGACAACCAAACCATGTCACTTACTTTAAACTGGGGACCATCAGTCCTATGCCGGTTGGCAAACTGTTGGGCCCTCTCCTGAGACAGAGACAACTTATCCATTACTTGTTTCCAAATCTGCTGCATTCTCTTTACCATAGAGTCAACACCCAGACAGGCAGAAGCCTCCACCTGCCCTGAAAGAGAACCGAGGATGAAACCCGAAATTGCAGAAAAAAGGGGACATCAAAGTGGCAGAACTAGCCCTATTATTCAGAGAGAATTCAGCCAAGGGCAAAAAAGAGACTCAGTCATCTTGATCAGCAGATACAAAACATCTCAAATAAGTTTCCAAAGTCTGGTGTGCTCTCTCAGTCTGCCCATTGGTCTGAGGGTGAAACAGAGAGGAGAAAGACAACTGAATTCCCAGTCTAGAACAAAAGGTTCTCCAAAATCTGGAATCAAATTGGATTCCTCTGTCAGACATAATGTTCTCCAGAATGCCGTGCAAACGAACCACCTGCTGAAAGAACAAGGGCACCAACTCGGAAGAGGATGGCAACTTCGGCAGTGACACAAGATGGACCATCTTGGAAAATCTATCACAGATCACCCAGATAACAGTCATTCTCTGAGAGACAGGGAGGTCGGAGATATAATCCATAGAGATATAGGTCCATGGTCTCCTGGGCGCAGGCAGTGGCATTAATTTTCCACTAGAGCGAGAGCAGGGTTTGGACAGAGAACAAGTCCACAGGACTGCACAAAATTCCTAACATCACGAGATAAAGTAGGCCACCAAAAAGACCGACTCACCAAATCTCTGCTACCAAGACTACCGGGATGACCAGCCAACGTGGAGCAATGAATTTCAGACATTACTTTCTTCCTCCATTGGTCGGGGACATACAATTTCCCCACAGGGCATCGTTCAGGTTAATCCCACTGAAATTCCTCCAGGACCAGTCTCAAATCGGGTGAGATAGCGGAAAGAACCACATCCTCCTTCAGAATGGCAGTAGGCTCAGTCACATCAAGAGAATCCGCAAAGAAACTCCTAGAGAGGGCATCCACCTTAACATTCTTAGTGCCCAGAATAAAGGAGACCACAAAATTAAAGCGCGTGAAAAACAAGGCCCACCTGGCCTGTCTAGGATTTAATCGCTTGGCTGATTCGAGATAAATCAAGTTCTTTTGGTCAGTGAAGACCACAACTTGATGTTTGGCTCCCTCCAACCACTATCTACACTCTTCAAAAGCCAACTTCACTTCATAGCCAATAATTCCCGATTCCCCACATCATAATTACTTTGAGCTGGGGAAAATTTTCGAGAGAAGAAGGCACAAGGGTTAATCTTAGAGGTTACAGGATCCCTTTGGGACAAAACGGCTCCTGCCCCAATCTCAGAAGCATCTATCTCCACCTGAAATGGTAGAGAAACTCATGTTGCCGTAAAATAGGAGGAGTAGTGAATCTCCGCTTAAGCTCCTGAAACGCTGAAACTGCCTCTGGAGACCAATTTACTACATCAGAACCCTTTTTGGTCAAATCTGTCAGTGGTTTCAGAATACCAGAGAAATTACTTATAAATTTACGGTAAAAATTAGCAAAACCCAAAAATCTCTGAAGAGCCTTCAAGGAAGTGGGCTGAACCCAATCATAAATGGCATGAACTTAGACCGGGTCCATTTCAATAGCGGACGGAGACAAAATGAATTTCCAAAAATGAAACCTTCTGTACGCCAAAGAGACATTTTGATCCCTTAACATACAAAACATTTTCTCTCAAAGTCCGTAATACCATCCGAACATGTTCCACATGAGAATCCCAGTCATTGGAAAAAAATCAAAATATCGTCGAAATAAACGATCAGAAACTTATCCACAAAATCCCGGAAAATGTCGTTCAAGAAAGATTGGAAGACGGAAGGGGCATTAGTGAGCCCAAAAGTCATCACTAGGTACTCAAAATGCCCCTCAGGAGTATTAAACACCGTCTTCCATTCATCACCATGCTTAATGTGAATAAGATTATACGCCCCCCTAAGGTCAAGCTTGGTAAATCAACTAGCACCTTTTGCTCTGGAGAATAAATCGGAAATCAGGGGTAATGGATACTGGTATTTCACAGTGATCTTATAAAGGAGACAATAGTCAATACATGGCCTCAATGAACCATCCTTCTTGGCCACAAAGAAAAAGCCGACACCGAAAGGTGAAGAGGACGGTCTAATATGACCCTTCTCCAATGACTCTTTGATATAAGATCGCATAGCATCATGCTCAGCAACAGACCAATTAAAGAGCTGACCCTTGGGATATTTACAACCGGGCTCTAACTCAATCGCGCAGTCATAACTCCTGTGAGGAGGCAAGGACGCAGACTTACTCTCACTAAACACATCAGAAAAATCAGCCAGATAGTCAGGGACATCCTGAGACTGGGGAGAGGTAGAAAAAACTGGAGTGTCACCATGAACACATTGACAACCCCAACTGACCACAGAAACAGACTTCCAATCCAAAACAGGATTATGGGTCTGCAACCAAGGAAAACACAGTACAATAATGTCATGTAAATTATGTAACACTAAAAATTTACAATTCTCTTGATGATCCTGGGCTACCCGCATTATCACCTGGGTCCAAAACTGGGGTTTATTTTCCCCAAAAGGGTAGCATCAATACCCTGCAAAGGAATAGGAGTCCGCAGGGGTACCATGGAAAAACCACAACTTTTGGCAAAGTCAAAATCCATCAGGTTCAGGGATGCTCCTGAATCGACAAAAGCCTGAGCAGATAATGAGGATAAGGAGCAGATCAAGGTAACAGTCAAGAGAAATTTAGATTGTACATTGCCCAAAACAAATGAGAGCGCAAAACGTATTCCCCGCCCAGGGCAGACGGAAATAGCATGAGAAGCGTCCCCACAATAGAAGCACAACTTATTACGCTTTCAAAATTCTCAACGCTGAGCCGCCGAAACAACCCCATCACACTGCATGGAATCAGAGGTTTGTTCGAAAGGTATCACCACCTCTCTCATATTTCTACGTTCACGTAACCGTCTGTCAATTTGAATGGCTAATGACATAGAGTCATTGAGACCAGAGGGAAAGGAAATCCCACCAAAACATCTTTTATGGTTTCTGCCAGACCCTTCTGAAAAGGAGCCGCTAGGGTTTGATCATTCCATTTAGTAAGGACTGCCCACTTTCGGAATTTCTAACAATATAACTCTGCCACTTCCTGACCCTGGTTCAATGCCAACAAGGTTTTCTCAGCTTGATCAATAACATTAGGTTCATCATACAACAACCCCAGAGCCTGAAAAAACACACCAAAATTAGCCAAAAGAGGATCCCCAGGTGTAAGGAAAAAGGCCCAGTCCTGAGGGTTGCCGCGCAACAGGGAGATGACAATTTTAACCTGCTGTGCCGGGTACCCTGAGGACTTACAATTATTCTTAAAGTTCAAAAATTCAGACCGATCTCCAGAAAATAAATCAGGAATAGGAATCCCAGGTTCCACAGCAGACAATTGAGTGAGATAGACAGAAATTCCCCGAACTTAAGCAGCGAGCTGCTCAACACAATCAGACAACTGCCTAATCTCCATTGAAGAAAAAATGCTCCTACAGCCTCCAGAGAAAAAATATATAAAAAATACTGAAACGTTTTTCCTCTATTTTTTTTTTTTTTTACTATTCTTTCCTTCTTTTGAGTACCCTAGAATTTACAGTCAGGCCGGTGATTCTGTTATGATTTGGTAGCTGAGGAGGACAGCAGAAATATAGCCTAGTCAACCAGACACCCAGAGAGGTTGGTAACTAGCTGATTGCAGACCCCTAAACTGACTGCACAACTAGAAAAATATTTAGAATTGAGAGTCCTCAGTGGTTGATACCTCTCAATTCTAAATATTTTTCTATCTACAGGCTAACACGGTACAAACATACACATCTTTCCTGCACAACTAGAAGCAGCCATGGGATGTACCTACGATGACCTAGATGCCTCGACACAGCCGGAGAGTTAACTAAGCCTAAAGAGAGAAAGAGGAAAGCTAACTGCCCCAGAGTAGAGCCCCACAGAAATAGGTAGCCCCCAAACATATAGTGGCAGTGAGACAAGATGAAATACAAACACAGGCAGAAAATAGAGCAAGCAAATGATGGGGCCCATACTGTCTAGATAGAACAGGACAGGAAAGAATACTGTCTGCAATCCAGCAAAAACGCTAAGAAAAATTCCAACACGTCTGATATGCAAAAATACTGAGACCACACGATCTCTCCTCCACTAGATCAGAACTCTGTTGTGAACTGGAAGTGTTGTGAATATGCTGGAGGCGGCTTCTGAGCTGGATCTCCCTCTGTTGGTTGCTGAGGGTAATGAACTGATTAATGAATGGCCTTCAGCTGGCGCTGAATGGTAGGATATAAGTGGCCTGAGTTCCCAGCAGCCTAGCCGGTTATCAATTGTTCCTTCTGGTCTTGCTTGAAGTACTGCTAGTTTCCTGCTCTCCTTCAGATAAGTGTTTGCTGGGTTTTTTTCTCTGTTTGATTTTCTCTGCTGGTTTGCTGCCTGCAGTGGACTGCAGCCTGTCCCCTTTTGGGGGTCTGGCGCTGCAATTGTGCTCCGTTTGTGTCTTCACTTTTGCTTTGCTCTTTTGTTACTTTTTATTTGCTGAATAGCGTTTTGTTACACCAGAGATCTGATTTAGTTGGATGAGATCGTGTGATCTCAGGTTTTTTGGCAATCAGAAGTGTTGGTATTTTTGTCAGGGTTTTGTTGGATTGCAGTCAGAATTCTTTCCTGTACTTTTCTGTCTAGACAGATTGGGCCCCAGCGTTTGCTCATTCTATTTTCTGTCTGTGTCCATGCTTTCTTCTTGTCTAACCACCATTACATGTTTGGGGGCTTCCTATTTTCTTTGGGGATCTGCTCCAGGGCAGATAGCTTTCATCTTTCAGCCTTTAGGTGTAGTTATCTCTCAGACTGTGACGAGGCGTCTAGGATCAACGTAGGAACGCTCCACGGCTACCTCTAGTTGTGTGGTTAGTTCAGGTTACTGCAATCCAATAGGTTCCAGCCTCTCTGGTGTATTACCGCTTTTGCTATTTTTTGCTATTTCTCCTCAGTTACCGAAACATAACATAGAAGCTAATCAGCAGATAGAGAAATAACAGGGAACTGAAAATACATAAACAGTGGCAAATGAGAAACAGAGTCTGGCGCAGGCCCCCGCAGGGAACCTGGCTGTACTAACTTCAGAAGAGCAGAAAACTGAGATAGACAAAAGGGAAAACAAAAGCCACAGAAATAAACAGCAAATAACTTATCTGAAAGTTGCAGGACAAAGCAGGAAGCAACCTGACTTCCAAAAGGGACCAGGAAGAAACAAATCACCGGCAAGGATCATGGGAAGGTTGCTCACTTATATCTCCCCAATCAGTAACACCTGATTGCCAATCATTGCCCCAGCTGATAGACTTCTGTTAGCCAAAGCAGCTTCACTATTATCAGCAGCCATCAGGGGGAGCTCAAACTCAGAAGTCAGATCCAGAGCGTTCACAACAAGAATCTATTTAGTTTGACCATATGCCATCTTGTTGTGATTTTCTGGCTGCTGGCCTTTTTCCCCTGGTGCTGGGCTTGTCGTTGGTCAGGTGATTGTATCACCCTTTATTACCCTGCACCTGCCTCCCTGTCCTTGCTGAATGTTAATCCGCTAGAGTTCTGGCTAGGAGCTTTGATAGCTTTTTGTGTTTAACTTTATGCAGTTCTGGGAATTCTAGTTTTGCTAGCTTAGTCTTTTGTTTTTCCTTTTTGTTTCTACAGATTCCTTTATTTCCCTGCTAGGAGGTTACATGTGTTTTGTTCCCAGTCCCTAGATCTTTCAGGGATACCCTTCCCCCCACCTTTAGGTCTTTGCTCGAGTCTAGACTCGGAAACGTCGGTGGGTCTATTCACAAGGAATAGGTCGCCCGCCCCATCGTAAGGATCGAGTCTAGTCCTAGTGCAGGGTCAGCTTCTTCCCCTCCTGTCTTATTCCTGAGTTGCAGATCCGTAACAGGAGCAGTGCCAGAGCCCTGCAAAATGACCACCAGGAGGCCACTGACATCCATGTCTCTGCTCAAAATGTTAGAAACAGACTCCATGAGGATGGTATGAGGGTCCAACATACACGAGAGGATATTGTGCTTATGGACCAACATTGTGCCGGGCGATTGGCATTTGCCAGAGAACACCAAGATTGGCAGATTCGAAATTTGGCGCACTGTGCTCTTCATGGATGAGAGCAGGTTCACACTGAGCAGATATTTCAGAGTCTGGAGACACCGCGGAGAAAGTTCTGCTGCCTGCAACATTCTCCAGCCTGACTGGAAGCAGTGGGTCAATAATGGTGTGGGGAAACATTTCTTTGGAGGACCACACAGCCCTCTACGTGCTAGCGAATGGCACCCTGATTGCCATTAGGTATCAAGATGAGATCCTCAGACTCATTGTGAGACCATATGCAGGTGCTGTGAGCCCTGGTTTCCTTCTGATTCATGATAATGCTAGGCCTCATGTGGCTGCAATGCATCAGCTGTACCTGCATGATGAAGGCATTGATGTTATGGACTGGCTTGCCCATTTCCCAGACCTGAATCCAATCGAGCACATCTGGGACATCATGTCTTGTTCTATCCATCAACGCCACGTTGCACCATAGACTGTCCAGTTTTTTCTGATGCTTAAATCCAGGTCTGGGAGAAGATCCCTCAGGAGAATATCTGCCACCTCATAAGGAGCATTCCCAGGTATTGTAGGGAGGTCATACAGGCACGTGGAGGCCATACACACTACTGAGAATCATTTTTTTGTCTTGAGGCTGTTCCACTGAAGTTGGATCAGCCTGCAATTTGATCTTCCACTTTGATTTTGAGTATCATTCCAAATCGAGACTTCCATGGAATATTAATTTTGATTTACATTGATCTTTTTTATGTTTTATTGTTCTCAACACATTCCATTATGCAATGAATAAAGATTTGCAACTGGCATATTTTTCTCAGTAATATCTAGGATGTGGAATTTTAGTGATCCCTTTATTTTTTTGAGCAGTGTATGAATATTGAGAGGACCATTTAGTATAATTAAAAATATGTAAAATGTCAGTTGTGTCCTTAATGAGGCCTGGGACTCTGGGCAAAAGGTTGCAGGAGAGATTCAAGCCACTCCCCCACTCTCTAAGCAAGTAAAGCGTAAACACAACCACCTCTCCATGTACTCCCTATTGGGCTTACGAGAGCTGCTCTTGGCCCCAAAGAGAATGACTAGAGCAGTAGTTGGGAAACAGACCTGATGCTTCATATTTTGAAGGATATAATACGATAAAGCTGTTGAATTTAGAATTCAAAAGATTCGTTCATCTCTACTCTATTATATTTTTCTTTTCTTTTCTTATACCCTTCCCAACCCTATTAAGCTAGGTAAGATGGCTGCCACTTTTCTAGATTCACACAAATCAAATTGCAAGAAATTCATGGCAAATTCATCACTATTATCCTCCACCCTTTTTTAGTATACAGTAAGCTTCAGTAATGATTTTAATTATCGTTTTACATATTTGTATCTGGTGCTTGCGAAATATCATATTTTTAATAGCAGACAAGATTGTTATTGATGCGCAAACGCCTTCTGTCAGCGATTTTATAGAAACACAAATTGTAGTTCACATTTTGACATTCTTCATCTCTGTGTTGCCTGGTTTTGTATATTTACTGGACTTAAATTATTCACATGTTAATAATAAAGGTCATTTTTATGGGTCAAAGTAGATGTACTTTCTTTTTGTGCGTGTTGCATCCCCACTCCTGGCCCACTGCTGTCTCTGCAACTGCACCACCATCTTGTGACATTAGTCACTGCAACATAACACAAAACAAGTTTTAACATTCAAACAATGTGTTTGCATTGCAAAATGTAGTTTTCATTGTAATGTGGCCTGCTACTTGGCAAATGTTAAGTGTAAAATAGGCCACATATTATCCAAAAACATCAAATATAATGTTTTTCTGGTAACACGTGTTCATTTTAGTAATAACACTTTCTATTGATTGTACTTACTAATTTGTTGCTGGGACTCACAAGGTCTTTCCTCAAAGTCGGGGAACATTTGCCTGCAGATTCTCTTCCACGCTGCCTCCATATGTGCTCAGTATGCATCCTGTTGATCCCACAGTTCTGTCCTCTCTTGCACCAGAACTATGAGCATCTACATGTTAATGTGTCTGGCCATGATGCTGGACTCAATGGAGGTGTTTCCTGGATTTTTCTAGAGGTTGCCTGGGAAATTTGCATGCCAAAGCTTAATAACAATGTGTTAGGCATCGGGATTCTCCCACTGCACAAGAGGAATTCCAAACCATGTCTTCCACGGTCTCCCATTTAGTCTTGGCCGCAGAGGATCCTGCTCAGCAGAGATGTAGTGCTCAGCGTCTTGCTCAGACTCAAGCTGTGCATTTGGTTGCTACTGCCTCTACAGGTTCAGCTATAGCAACCAGTTTTAGACAGCGGCAAGCAGACGTTCCTGGGACTAAGTCCAGCTTTTGTCCTTCTGAGCATGCCCGTGAGATGACCACTCATTGGTGGTCGGAGGTTACATGCCGAGGTCCTCAAGTGCATCCAGATTGGCTCGTTAGTAAGGTCCTAGCAGACTGGCATCTATAAAGGGATATCACGGCCGCAAGGCTGTGCGCTAGTATAGTCCAAACATGTGAAGTATGTGCATGTGTGAATGCTTCTGGTGCAAGCTTCTAATTATCCCCTAGCCTCTTGTTGTGTATGTTTTTAGGGAGATAGGAGTAAGAGACAGTGCCGAGTAGTGGCATCACCAGCGCGACGCCGTGTGCATAGTGGGTCTTGTTCGGCTCTAACCCCAGCGTCCTAGGGGCTGAATCCTGAGACCGCACTTGCGCTAAATTTTCTGTGCCCTGTGAAAGTTAACAGGGAATAGCATCTTTATACTACTTTGCAGCGGTTCTGTGAGTTATCAGAGCTCGCCGCAGTTCACACCGGGTGATGTTTAACCGGCGTGTGTTTGTTGATCACCTACCATCTTGTTCCGCCTTTACCTAGCAGCAGCTAACATATCTGCACGGTGGACCCCAGGTTGCGAACGCACCTAATTATTATATTTTATTTTGGACCATTCTGCTACCCTAACACAATGCCTGATTTAATTTCCTGTCACCTGGAGAATGCTTGCATATTTCTCGCAAGTCACACGCATGGTCCATGTGTTGTCCGTTTTTTTCTTGCACCCAGAGACTTGTATTGGTGAGTCTCGGACGATATACGCTGCAAATCGCAGCATGCTGCAGCACGCACGTATAATACGGACGAGAAAAAAACGGCGATGGGAGCTGCCTCATAGATTAACAGCGATCTGAGTGCTATGCAATGTTTTATTGCATAGCACATGTCTTTATTCCTCTCTAGTGTGACACCGGCCTTAAAGGGAATCTGTCACCCTAAATTGGCGGGATATTTAAATGATGGCAGTCAGGTCAGATGGGCGGTGTTTTGGGTACTTGCCTTAACATGTTGTTCGCCGCTGTCTCCATTATTTCTGGGAATTGTTGTCGTTGCCCTCCATATAATGCGCCTGCGCATTGCAATCTGCGGGCAAAGCATACTGCGTGTGCGCAATTCAAGATTGCAATGCGCAGGTGCGTTATATGGAGGGCAACGACTACAATTCACAGAAATAATGGAGACAGCGGCGAACAACATGTTAAGGCAAGTACCCAAAACACTGCCCATCTGACCTGACTGCCATCATTTAAATATCCCGCCAATTTAGGGTGACAGATTCCCTTTAAAAGGACTGTTGGTTTAGCTGGATTTGTGGATTCTGAGATGGTAGACCTACACTGACTAATAAATCCCCAAATCTGACCCTATCTTGGCAGCAGCCCTCCCTAACGCTGTCTGAATCCAGAGCTGAATGCGCCGAGCATGACTGCGCCAGGTCTCTTATAGACCTGATGATGCTGTGCGGCTAGCCAATCACAGTAATACCACAACAAAGATGGCATTACAGTGCGTGGCAGACAATCCCTACATGTTGATTAGCTCTCTAAAGAGCGCCAAACATGTAGGGAGGGGACTGAAGTTCCCACCGAGCAATACCGGAAATGCTCGGTGCACGCCGAGTACCACGAGTATAGTGATACTCGGGCGAGTAATGAGCATTACCGAGCATGCTTGCTCATCACTAACAGGCACCTGTGCTCACTGTTAAAAAAAACATACATATTCATTATTCACATAATACATAAATATTGATGCATAATCTATACTTATTCACATAGAAATAAAAACACATAATACTCACCGCACACCAAATCCCCGACGCCCTTGTCAACTGTAGTCCAAGGTAATCCAGATTGCCCCATGGCGCCCTCCAGTGATACACTGACAGGAAGTAATATCTCCCGCAGTGTACCACTGATCCACAGTGAGAGTTCTCCTTAGTTTATTACTCTGGTGCTCTCACTTAATGGCAGTACCACTGTGTGAGAACTTTCCCACGCAGCGGTGCTGTAAGTGACACAAGGAGCCGATCAGCTGATACACCGCTGGGGCTAAAATTCCCTGTCAGTGTATCACTGGTAGAGTGGTCACATCAGCCGATGTGACTGCTCTACACGTGAGAACGCCGTGGGACAATCTGGATTACCTTGGACAACAGCAGATAGCGGTGTGGATAATGTGTTTTTATTTCTATGTGAATGTGTATATATTATGTATCAACATGTATGTATTATGTGAATAATCAATATGTATGTAATTTTACTTTTTTTATCAGCAAGGATAGGTGCCTGTGTGTAGCCCAGCTGCGCTTGGAGCCACATTACCCAGGAGGATGCACCAAAGGTAACACCCACACATACCTGATATTCATTCACAGCTTCACCAATCCCTGGAGCCACCAGAGGGAGCCCTTTTAGAGTAGATATAAGGATGGTGAAGCCACAGCAGTGAGATCAGATTAGCTGGGAGAGTGAGACAGTCTAGTCACATCAGACAGAGCTGATTAGCTGGGAGAGTTGTGAAGCTGTTAGTTTCCTTGGAGTGTGGAGAGTCAGCTCCTAGAAGTGTGCACAGATCAGTAGACGGAAGGTCCTGATAGCTGCTTCAGACGGAGCAATAGAAAGAAAGAAGGAAATGGAACAGCAGTGACTGAGAGAACTTAAAGACTGCAGCCTTGAGCTTAGTTTAATGTGTGGAGGATAGTACGAGTGGAGGAAGATAGCCACATCAGCCTGGTCAGAACTGAGTCAACTGAGGGCAGTTTCAGTGAGCAAGAGTGCCGAAGAGAAAGAAGAATCAGCTATCTACTGCTAGTGTGCTTATGTTAGGGGTCGGAGTAGGACGAAAGGCGAGTGGAAGAGAAGAAGAGAGTAATGGAGGTTGAAAGTGAAGACAGAGTTAGACTTCGTTTCATACAGGTCAGAAACTCACACTACAGGAGTAAGGAGGCCCTACACCTACTCAGTGGGAATACTGGACATGCATCCTCCACTCTGCCAGCTTCCCGGGACGTGCCTGCAACTACCATCAGTAAAGGTACAGAAAGAGACTTTTGTGTGTGTCTGCATTATCGCTCCTGTGGCTGAAAGCCCCTTCTCCGTCCTGCACCCCTACACCGGCATCTACCCTGAGGGACCCAGTCTTGCCTGTGGAAGACTTAACACCCTGCTGCCCAGTAACAACCCCTCAGTGGATCTACCCTGCAGCGCTGGTCACCCTGACCAGGTACCACAGGTGGCGTCACGAATAAACTGTAAATACTTTATTCCCCTGTAAATATCCCACATTTGAGGTGAGCCCCAGGGCCACGGACCGAGCTGTGCTACCCGTTACATCCCCCATTGAAGTGAACGGGCTCGGTGCTAAGTACCCCACAGGCCCTGGCGGGCGACTCACCTGCAAATGATACTACTTTCTCATCAGTGGCACTTCTTGTCACTGTTATCAGTGACACCACACATAGCCCGATGGGAAAAAGTAGTCTCATCGGCTCAGGACCTGGAAGATGATACTACTCTCTCATCAGCGGCACCTGCTGTCACTGTTATCAGTGACACCAGACATAGCCTAATAGTAGCAGTTGTCTCATCTGGCCAAGCCTGCTTAACCGCTGTGGGTCACAGTCAGCTGCTGAATCAAACTGACATCTGACAGCATGATCCCGCAGCACTTTGACAGACAGTACCAACGGTAGTGTTACAGCACGTACACGCAGACAGCCATAGACAAACACACATATTCTCGGCTAAATTTCAAAACACAACATTGTTCACAGCAGTGACCTGGGAGTCAGAAATGCCTCCACAGGTCTTCCCCTTGCTGTTCCCATGTAATTTGAGCACTTTTTTCTATCGATTTCTGCAGTATTTGAACCTCAAAAGACCCCGGGGGGGTCACGGCAAAAATGCTAAGGGTTTCCCATAGACTTACATTGGGCTCGTTGTTCTGACCGAGTACCTGAGTATTCCAATTTGCTCGATCCAAGCAACGAGCACCCGAGCATTTTAGTGCTTGCTCATTACTAGTAAGTACAGAAGATCATGGTCTTCTACATATCAGGCTGAGTAGACACAAAATGGTCTACTATATTCCCGAGCAGGATTGACGAAGTAACAATCCTTGTTGCTGCTACGTTAAACAAAAATTTCACAGGCCGCCCCGAAGCATGAGAATCTCATTAACTGAAAACTACAAATGAAGATTAAACTACAACCACAAGACATATTTCATCAACCAAGGTATCATTTTAATTAGTATAATGGAACCAACCTGACAGTGTTGGTAGTTTACTGAGCACAATCCTGCTGACAGGTCCGTTTTAAGCTATAATTTCATACTTTCGATGTCAATGACTTTTGTTTCACTCCAAGTGACTGAGTGCCACAAAACATTCATGTAACAATGTGGGGTCTAGTGAAGAACAAAAGCACCAGAGGCCTGGATAGCGAAGATGACAGAAGAAATAAAATAGGAGTCAGAGAAGCCAATCGGAGGAATGGCGGAAGCAAAAAAGGTATGGGTAGGACAGAGGAGTAGAGTTGAGCGAAACAGGTCGACCAGATTCAAAAGTCGCCGACTTTTGACAAAGAAAGGGTTTTGCAGACCGAAACCCGACCATAGCGTGAGGTCGGCCATGCAGTCGGCAAAACGAGCGCCAAAGTCGGATTTCCCAGAATGCTTTCAGGCGCCTTTTTTTCAGTCAAAGAGCAAGGACATACACTGTGGGCAACGATATGACATGTGCAGCGTCCACCACCATCGAAGAAAAGGGCATTGCAGTGATTGGCTTGCTTTTGGGGGCGTCATATTGTCTATAAAAGCCCTGACCGCCGACCTCCATTTTACTTCTGCCGATCTTAACAATAGGGAGAGGTTGCTGACGCTGTTTATCAGTAGGGAGAGAGTAAGGGCTGGAAAGAGAAGTTCTTCTGTGCTTGTGCTGATAGCAATTGTGCTGTACAGTTAATGTGCAGTGACAGGGGAAGATTTGCTTGCGTGTAGCAGCGCTGGTTAGTAGGCTGCCTGATAGCTGTATTGCTGTGTGTACACTGGTGTGCAGACTGCTTTTTACACCGCACTAATACTTTATTCTTTTTTTCTGCACAGTTACCGACAGTTCATTTTTTCCCACACCGTCTAGAGCTGTACGCTCCTCACACACTACCGTGTACCGGCTGGTATCACGGGCAAATACATGCTGACTATCTGTGTGTGACTCCGGAAATAAATACAGAGATTTAAATTTTCCCCTACACCGCATATAGCTGTACGCTCCTCATACACTACCGTACATCTGCTGTTTGTATTACGGTCAAATACATACTGAGTGAGCGTCTGTGTGTGACTCCGGAAATATATACGGAGATTTAAATTTTCCCCTGCACCATATACAGCTGTCCGCTTCTAATACAGTACCGTATTTCTGCTATTTGTATTATGGTCAAATCCATACTGAGAGAGCGTCTGTGTGTGACTCCGGAAATGTATACGGAGATTTACATATTCACCTACACCGTATACAGCTGTACGCTCCTCATAAAGTACCGTATATCTGCTGGTATTTCTGGTACATTTTCCCAAACATGAGAAAGTATGGTGGAAGAGGCCATGGACGTGGGTGGGGGGGCCAGCTGGTACTGATGGTGGTGGTGGTGCATCTGCTGGTAGTGCAAAAAGCACAATAGCACCTAAGGCAGGAGGTGTTGAGCCTGCGTCACCGTCTTGCTCCAGAAGGCCTGGAAGGCTCCCTTTTCTGGGAGTAGGTAAACCGCTTTTAAAGCCGGAGCATCAGGAACATGTTTTGGCTTACATTGCCGAAACAGCCTCCAGCTCTATCGCCTCCTCTTCTGAAGTTTAAAAAACTGCAAGCACTGAGTCGTCAGTGCAGGCTCCAGGTCAGGAACAACACCTTTCCTTGTGTCCTTCACCCCCACCAAAAGTGAAGAATGCGGCAGGCCACACTTCAAATTACTCTCTTGAGCTCTTTTCACATACCATGCCTGGGTTATCAAGTCAAATCCCGAATTCCCCAGTCCAAGATGAATCTGACATGGAGTGCACTGATGCACAGCCACTGCTATATGATTCTGCTGGTACATTCATCCAGAGCACTACATTGCCCTCGCAGTCTACTGAGCCAGATTCTGACCCTGATGAAACTCAGGTGCCACTTCCCGCATACTATAACACCATACATGGTGACACAAAGGAAGGCGCAGATGAAATTGAAGACAAGGTGATGGATGACCCAGTTGTTGACCCAGATTGGCATCCATTGGGGGAAGAGGGCGCCACTGGAAATAGCTCAGAAGAGGAGGAGGATCCGCAGCAGGCATCGACATTGCAGCTGCGGTTATCTGGAAGGCACGTAGCAGTAAAAAGAAGTGTTAAAAAACCAAAATAGTTGCAGGACAGCTTGGCCAGACGGTCAAGTTAGCACAGCGTGCAAGCCCTGAAAAGTTTTCCCATAGTAGGAAGAGTGCAGTGTGGCACTTTTTTGACCAAAATCCTATTGATGAGGCAAAGGTTATCTGTAGGAAGTGCGGAAGGACCTTTGGCAGAGGGAAAAATCTCCGAAATTTGAATACCAGTTGCATGCTTAGACATGTAAACACCATGCACTTGCAAGCGTGGACGGACTACAAAACCTCAGGTAGCACGCGTGCACCTGCTCTGACTGAAGGTATCCAGCAACGCTCCATCGTTTCCCACACTGTAAGCCCTCCGGTTAGCACACCACCAGCAAGAAATGTTGAGGTGTCGTCGCAAGGCCAAAGCATTCAGAGATTCACAATGTTTTTCCAACGAAAGACTGCATCTAGGCCATCACCATCACCACCACCATCACCAACTCCCTCTCAGTCAACGATGTCCACCACTAGTTCCACCATATGCAGCTCTCAAGTCCAGCTCGCCCTAGCAGAAACTCTGAGTAGGACAAGAAAGTAATCATCCTCTCATCATTGTACACTGTATTTGAACGCCTACATTGCCAAACTGATCTCATTATAGATGATGCACTTCCGTTTGGTTGAAAGCGCAGCTTTCCGAGAGCTCATGGCCTACACTGTCCCACGCTATGACCTACCCAGTCGGCACTTCTTTGCTAGAAAAGCCATCCCTGCCCTCCACCTGCATGTGAAAGACCGCATTGTCCATACACTCAAACAATCAGTAAGTGGAAAGGTGCTCCTCACAACAGATACATGGGCTAATAGGCATGGCCAGGGCCATAACGTGTCCATCACTGTGCACTGTGTTAATGTGGTGGATGCAGGGTCCACAGGGGACAGCGGTGGTGGGACAGTGCTGCCTAGCCCACGGTATAGGCAACAGTTGGCTGTATGTGTTCGACACTCCTCCTCTTCCAGAAGCAAAAGCTCATTGACAGATCGCAGTGACATGAGCACTCCATCCGCGGCTGCCAGTGTTGCACATGAGGTATCACACTATTGAACAGCTAGTGGCAAGCGTCAGCAGGCTGTTTTAAAGATGATGTCTTTGGGCGACAAAAGACACACCGCAGAGGTACTAGCCGACTACTTGCAGCGAGAAACTGAGTCATGGCTGGGCAGTCTACATCTTGAGCAAGGCAAGGTAGTCAGTGATAACGGATGTAATTTTGTGGTGGCTATAGCCCTGGCAAGACTCAGAAACACATACCTTACCTGGCTCACACCTTGAACCTGGTGGTGCAGTGCTTCATAAATAATTATCCTGAGTTACCAGCCCTGCTCCATAAGGTGCAAAGACTGTGCTCGCACATCCGTCGCTCGCCCGTAGACTCCAGTCGTATGCAGAGGCTGCAGCAATCACTCCACCTCCAGAAGCACAGCCTAATCATAGACGTTGCAACTAGGTGGAACTCCAC
>VIAB01019440.1:30955-52087 GCA_009801035.1 Oophaga pumilio | reverse complement strand
TCATTCTCAAAACTTTTGGCCATGACTGTATAAACAAACACAGAACACAGTCCACGTTCCCTTAAAAATACAGACCCCCTAAAGAAATACAGACCACAGACCTCCAAACAAACACAAACCCCACACTAGACCCCTAAATAATATATATCCCAGACCAGATCATCCTTAATAAATACAAACCCTGACCAGACACCAAAGACCAAAAGAATGAACCCCTAAAGAAATACCAACCCCACATCAGACATACAGACGTCAGACCAGACCCCCTCAAATAATACAGACCTCAGACCAGACCCCCTTAAATAATACAGACCTCAGTCCAGACCCCCTTAAATAATACAGACCTCAGTCCAGACCCACTAAACTAACAAAGACCCCAATTCATACCTCTTAAGAAATATAGATCTCAAACCAACCCTTCTAAAATTAATAGACCCTGGGAATAAGTAGAGACCTCAATATACACCCCTGAAATACAAACCCCAAAACTAATACAACCTCCAGAATAGACCCCCCAAATAGGTAATGTTAATCAGATTACCCCTCCATCACTCTTGACCATTAGACATAACCCACGTAACACCTTGCCCTGGTTCTGACTTATACCCCAGAGCTGCATTCATAATTCTGCTCAGGGAAACTTATACAAATTCCAAGAACAGACAAGTTGATTGTAGCTTCCTGTGAGGATGAGTGACGGCAGATAAACCGGACACCACTCATCCGTCTCCTATTCTTGGTGGTCTCTCTTATTAGGTTTCTTTTGGCCCCATGGGCACAGATCCGTCTAGGGACTCTCTGCCCTTCCTGTGGTCAGCTTCTGTTGTTCATCCCATGTTCTTCACTTTTTTCCATGTTCTACATCGTGCTCCAGATGACGATGAGTGTGCCTCCCCCAACGACAACAGCCTGGCGTGGACCCAACCGTGCCAGCACATATGTCACAATTACATCGGAGGCTACTTCTGCTCCTGCCTCCCGGGCTACGAACTCCAGAGCGACAATAGAACATGTAAAGGTGGGTTCTAGAGTGGCCATCAGCACCCTTGTGGTTCTCCAGTGGAGATGAAACTCCAACCTCTAGTATGACCTAACAGCCCGGGGTTGTCGGACAATACTGGGAGTTGGAGTTTCTCCACCACTGAAGATCTAAATGTTGAAGACCCCTATTGTAGAGTCTAGACCCATCTTCTAGAAAAAGCCATTCTCCTCTCCTTATTTACAGCACAGTGCAGTAACCAGTTGTTTACGGAGGAGTCTGGATTAATTTCCAGTCCGGGGTACCCCCAGCCATACCCCCCTGACCTCAACTGTACTTATCGGATACGGTTGGAGAGAGGGATGCACGTTTCTTTGGAGTTCAGGGACATCTTTGACATCGACGACCATCCACGGGCTCCATGCCCCTACGATACCTTGAAGGTTCATGGCTTTGGGATTGTCTCCAACCACATTGTCTTCTTCTCTTTAACTCTTCCACTTAAATTCTAGATTAGGATGTATATGGTATTGGGCTCTTGTTCAAGAAAAGTATGTAGCGTCTTGTTATGTGACAACTCATGATAGACCTTCTTCCAGAAGTAGAACTTGGAGGTTCTGGACCCACCAACTATATACCAATTGTAGCACTCATGACTTATGTGATGGAGGTTCCCTAAGTGACTGCTAGTTCTGCACCCCCTATGGCTAAACTATTGGTGCCAGGATGTTCCAATCTCTTTAGTAGGCTGTAATCCCGCAAATGGTAGGTAGTTGCCAACAATCCAAAGGTCAATGGGGCTTTCATAGTTTTTTAAGTGAAATCCGGGCTTGGGCACGTTTCCAGAAGGTGAGCAGCATCTATCTCACGGTGGCTCTGGTTTTTCTTCAGCACTTAAAGAACCTAGGGAAAAGCTGGTAAGGGGGATTGTTTAGTAAAATGAGGGGTCTGAATTTTGGCATTTGGTCTCAGGTCTAGATTTGGGGGGGTAGGTCTGAATTTTGGAGTTTGAACTGTGATGTAAATTGTGAGATTTGAAATGATTTTTTTGATCTTAATTAATTTAGGGTTTGGTTTAATTTTGGGGTCTGGTCTGGATTTTGGATTAATACTGGGGTCTGATTTCTAGACTAATTGTGAGGTCTAGTTTGGGGTCTTGATTCATTTAGGGGTCTGTTCTTTATTATAATATTTTTGGGAGATGGTCTGGTTTGGGTTGTTTGGATTTTGCATTAATTTATTGGTCAGATCTGGGTTAATTTGGGGGTTTGGTGTGAGGTCTTGGTAATTTTTGGGTCATGATTAATTTGGGGTCTTTGTCTGGGCTTTAGAATAATTTTGGGGTCCTTTCTACACTCATTTTAGGGTGTGAATTTTGGAGTCTGGTCAGGGTTCTGTACTCATTTTTTGTTTTTTGGTGTCAGATCTGGGGGAATCAATTACTTTGGAGCATGTGGATTGATTTGGGGGTTTAGAGTTAGGGTAATTTCAAATGTAGTTAGGTTTTCTAGGCTAATTGACCCTAATAACCCTTTGCCTGCACCTCCAATCCACTGCCCCTCACTGATCTCTGTTTCCATTGGCTGGTGACAAATCCCACCCTTTAGTAAGATCCACCCAACTGACTACTCCACTTGTCAAGCTCCGCCTGCTGACCGCCTTACCCTTTATATTATCAGATATTTGTAGGGGATCAGTTAGTGAGGAATTTATGTGGGAGTCGCGCCCCCGAAATCATCCAGACAAAGAGCCACGAGGTGGACATCGTATTCCAAACCGATGACTCTGGGAGCAGCAGAGGGTGGAAGATATTCTACACGTCCGAGGGTAAGAAGCGTCGCCGTGCCACGTTACATCGACGTGTATCAGCCGTGACATCCATATTTCCCTTTTTTCTTAGCCATCCAGTGTCCAAAACCGGTGACCCTGGACGAGTTCTCCATTGTGTCACCATTGCAGGACGTGTACCAAATGCGAGACTACTTTGTGCTGTCCTGCCGCACCGGATACAGGCTGATGGAGGTAAGACGAGGAAAAACGCAGATGTCAGGGACCAAGGATGGGGAGAGTCAGGACACCAAAGTCATTTAGTAAAGCTAAAAAATTGATAAAGGTTTTCTTTTTTTAATTTAACCCCCCAAAAATTCAATTTTGTAACCCCTTCCACTTCCAGTTATTATTTTTTCATCCCCTTTAATCATTTTTTTTCCTCGCATAGTCGTATGAGGGCTAATTTTTTTCCTGGACAAAGTAAAAATTAACTATTTATATGTATATTTGGTATCACCAAAATTGTCCCAATCCGTAGAATAAAGGTCACATCACATGCGACATGTGCTCTCCCACAGGGAGGCACAGAGCTGAGCGTCTTCACCGCTGTCTGCCAGAAAGATGGCGCGTGGCACCGGCCGGTACCCCGATGTGAAAGTAAGTCTGGACGTGGCCCTTACACACTGCTGATTGTATGTCGCCGGATGATCTGCTGACTTGCTGCTGCTCTCTGCAGTTGTGAGCTGTGGAGAACCAAAGGTTTTGCGCAATGGCGGCCACAAGTTCTTGGCAGAACCAAAGAGGGTGACGTATCAGTCCGAGATCGTCTACGCGTGTAACGAGCCATTCTACAAGATGGTGACCACCGGGAGTGGTATGTATACTGAATACTCCATCTGTATGTTACAGCTCCATCTGCCTGGTGTAACCTGGGCATCTCCTGTATATAATTATATATGTACAGCTGGTATAACCTGGGCATCTCTTGTATATAATTATATATGCACAGCTGGTATAACCTGGGTATCACCTGTATATAATTATATATGTACAGCTGGTATAACCTGGGCGTCTCCTGTATATAATTATTTATGTACAGCTGGTATAACCAGGGCTTCTCCGGTATATAATTATATATGTACAGCTAGTATAAATTGGGCATCTCCTGTATATAATTATATATATACAGCCGGTATAACCTGGGCATCTCCTGTATATAATTATATATGTACAGCTGGTATAACCTGGGCATCTCCTGTATATAATTATATATGTACAGCTGCTATAACCTGGGCATCTCCGATATATAATTATATATGTACAGCTGGTATAACCTGGGTATCTCCTGTATATAATTATATATGTACAGCTGGTATAACCTGGGTATCTCCTGTATATAATTTTAAAACATAGTCTAATAATGGAAATAATAATCGGATTGTTATTTTTTCCTCTTTAATTACCAGCTCGTTTTACTTGTACAGAAGACCGTGTGTGGATTGATGAGAATGGAGGCCAACAGATCCCAATTTGTGTGCCAGGTTTGTTGTTTTGGTGAATTTTAATGATTTTACTATATATTAAAACAACTAAATAATCAGTAACCCAGCAAACACCGGGAAGTAATTCCTGACACCAGAAATATATTTATTAATCCTCTAGACTTCAGGGATATAACTTTTGACCCACTAGACACCTGGGATATACATTTTTTAGCTTTGACATTGCATCACCAAGAATGAAAAGTCACGGAGTTATGTAAGTCACAGGATGGTGTGGCGCCCCTGAGGGTCCAGTCGCCACAGAGGTACTGCATCTCATCCAGAGGTGTGGTATCCCACTCTCAGGTAAGGAGGGAGCACTACCCAGGACTCTAACACTCGCACCCAACACACACTAGTTCAGTCAGGGCACCTGGGCGTACCCCAAAGGAGGAGGGCCTCATCTCAGGCTGGGTAGGAAAGGGTGTTGGGGTGTGGGTGGAGAAGGTAGGAAGAAGGGGAGTAGCTTAGAGAGGAAAGAACAGTGAGTTGTGAGGAGGAAGTGAAAGTGAGCAGACATGCTGACAAGGAGCTCCCTGTCAGAGGGAGCTAGAAAGAACAGAGCAGTTGGTCTGAGGAGACCAAAGGAGAAGGAGTGCTGCAGAGAGGCTACAGAGAGAGAAAATTGTGAGGGGAGGCTGAAGGCAGCTCCGGTGAGGACAGAAGGAGTCCTAGGGGCATGGATAGTGAGGAATCCATCCGTGGGGCCCGATCCAGAAGTGGAGGGACCAGGTCGCAGTAGGGGAATCGGCCCCCAAGACTAGTGGAGGACTTCAAGATTCAGCTAGCAAGCCGGAGGCTGAGGTATCTACGTGCCTCAGCCACATCCACAATTATTCACTGAAAAGGCAGCCACATAGGAGCAAGGGGACTCAGAGGACGTCGCCTGATAAGGTCCGCTGCTGCTGGCTTGGGACACTGATTGTGTAGGTGCTGGGCAGGAGGGAGGAAGCCAGCGCAGTGAGACGGCCAGGAGAGGAACATACTGAAGGGAGTCCTGGAAAGGTATATCCTGATCTACCAGGGAGTTTGCTGATCCCCTCACCTGGAGGACATGCACTAAGCGGGCATCTGCGCACAAGAGACCTATGAGTAAAGCATTGGAAACTGCACCCCGCTGTGTCTTCTGAATCATTCCTGCGTCACCTGCCCTGCACCACACTCACCACCAACATCACCTTTAACATCCTAACTGCACTGAAACATAGCTCTGCCTGTGGAGAGCTGAACCAACTCTGCTGCATCAACAACTGCCCAGTGGACTGAATCTGCAGCGTCGGCTAACACGTTATTTGCCGGATACCACAGGTGGCGTCACGAACACTATCTTTATTATAAACTTTATTTTCCCTTTTCATCATCTCCCCTTTTATTGGACGCCCAGGGCCACGGACCGGGTCTCTGCTTCGGTGACTCTGCCCCTTTAAGAAACGGCCCGGTACCGAGTGTCCCCACTGCCCTGGCGGGCGCTCCAATTCAGATATCACTGATCTGCAAATTATGAAAAAGTCTTCAGTCTTGAGTGTGAGCCACGTGCAGAAATCCCGGCATCTCCGGCCTCGGCTGCTGTCACTGAGGTTATTATTGGTCGTCTAAGGAAGGTTCACTTGGTCAAATCATCAAGATCTGCTTCTGGCAGCTCCTGTGTAATCACTGTGTAAAGTGGCTGAGAGCGGTAGTTGTGACCAAGTCGTGACACTCTGGCACCTTACAGGAAAACAGTGTCCCAGTCCTAGAGTGCTGTCAGGTGTGGGGTGCCTCACATTCACTTGTAGGCTGCAGGCCACCATTGTCTTCAGGCCTCCATCCTCAGTATCCACCACACACAACTCAGGGGACACCAAGTTCATTGCAACCAGCAAATGTTTACTGGTCAGTTCAAGTTCATCAGGTGGTGACAAGCGCGATAGGGCACAGCACTTCGTATACCTTAACACAACACATCTCTTAATCCTTACCACTCGTTCCTCCTGGACTATCCCTAAGCGCACTGACTCCGTCATCCCCAGGGCTGTCCTGCCCTTCACACGGTTCTACGTTCATCTTCACCTGTGTGCCAGAGTTCACAATGTGCCTATCAGCCACCATGCCGGGCCTTGAGTTTCAGATGCTGCTGTAATGTCAGTACGGCCCCGCACTGCCTTGAGCGATTGGTACATGTCGGCCCTGGCAGCCCACTGCATTTGAATTTGACCTTATTGTACTTCCCTATCTGAGTTACTATCAAGAAGTGCCCACTTTTTACTAGCACTAACCCCTCCCACTGTGGGCTGTCCCCAAACATTAACTGTATCCTATCATATACCTTCAGTTAACTACAATCAGTATGTACTAAGCTTATTGGCCTTATCTATATCTTACCCTATGCCGTACACTAACAACATTATCTATACACTATACATCCTATAACACTATGTACTGAGCATATTATACCTGCAATACTTATCACACTCTATCCACATTATACAGGAACACATACACCGCAACTTACATTATATATATATAAAACACGACACTATTCACATCACATGATTGTTGTCTTCAGGGACACAAACAGGGCAATTCAGTCCACAGCCTTACAATCAACAAATGACGTCCCCGATGGGCTTGATGGAGACAAGTCCGGAGACGCTGCAGCCACGGGAACACGTCTAGGCCGCACAGGCTGCTCACAGTAGTGCGAGGAACATGTAGCCTGGAGCTGTCCAGTTGGAAACTGGCTCCTGGGACACTTTCGAGAAATGGCCGCACCACTGGTTCCACCAACAAATCAATGTAACGCTGAGGTGTTAGTGATCTGGGAATGGAGACTCGAGGGGCTACTATACATGAGGTCACACCATAATTCCAGGAGTAGGACCGGTGTGAAGGCCCCTCATGAAGGCCCCTTTATGGCATTGCCCACGAGGTCTCCACACCAATCTCCAGCTATTATTGGGTCCAAGACAAAAGCAGGATTCATGGCTGAAGTGGACAGCCTCCATTCCAGCCTCCATTATTGCTCTGCACCATGACGGCCTTTGAGGGCGGAGGCGTGAGGTCCGTGGACACCTGTAGCCCGGCGTCTAGCTCGTAGCCCAATGATGTGTAAACGCCTTCTCCTGGTTTGTGTGGTGGACGCTGTTTATCTACCGGTTACCAGGAAATTATATCTGAAGTACAAGACGACAAGAATATAGTTACTAGCCGTCTAGATACCAGCGATATAGTTATATCCCAGATGGTCAGAAATTATATCCCTGGTGTTCAGTAGCTTAATAATTATATCCCTGGTGTCCGGTAGGTTAATAATTATACTCCTTGTGTCCGGTAGGTTAATAATTATATTCCTGGTGTCCGGTAGGTTAATAATTATATCCCTGGTGTCCAGTAGGTTAATAATTATATCCCTGGTGTCTTGTAGGGTAATAATTACTGACGTTCTAGACAGTAAACATATAATAATTAGTGATCTGATAGACAACAGAGATATTATTATTAAGCTTTTAGACACCAGGGAGATTATTATTAACCTACCAGACACCAGATATATAATTATTAACCTACCAGACACAAGGAGTATAATTATTAACCTTATACACACTAGAGAAATAATTACTAACCTTCTAGACACCAGGGATATAATTATTAACCTACAAGACATTAGGAATATGGTTAGTGACCAATTAGACACCCGGAACTTAGTTGTTAACCTTCTAGACACCAGAAATATATTAACCTACTGAAAAGTAGGGATTTAATTACTGGTCTACTAAACCAGGGATATAATTACTGAGCATCAGAGATAGAATTATTAACCTATGAGACACCAGGGATATAATTTATAACCTACTGGACATCATGTACATAATTATTAAAATACTTTACACCGGGGATATAATTCTTGACCCAAGAGACACCGTGGATATGTTTACTAGACACCAGGGATATAATTATTAAATCCCTATTTTCCAGGAATATATTACTTTTTACCAAGAATATTCTCTGCTAAACATCATCGATTTCTTAAACCATTAAAGACCAGGGACATTTTTGGTAACATACTAGACTCAAGATAAATAATTATTAACCAACTCGACCTTAGGGACATAATAATTCAGCTAAATAACAGGAATTCTGTTAAAAATCCACTAGACAGCAGGATCTGTAACCCACTACACAGCAGAGATCATTCTTAAGCATACAGACAACAGAGATTTTATTAAAAGTTCACTAGACACCAGGGATATTATTACTAACCTCCACCATACCAGGGACGTTATGAATAATGTATTAGACGGCAAGGACATAATTATTATTTTACTAGACGTAATAAGTATAATAATTGACCAACTTCAACCCAATCTTACCTTAAAGTATTGATGGACCTAGCTGTTTACCTTTCGCCCTCAGTGTGTGGACGACCGGAGAATCCTGTAACCGGCCTTATTCGTGTCCTCAATGGCAAGGAAGCAGAAAATGGGAACTTTCCTTGGCAAGCCCTCCTGAGAAGTCCCGGACGAGCAGGTGGAGTTCTCATCGACGAGAACTGGGTTCTTACTGCAGCCCACGTCCTAAAACCGGGGAGGTCAGCGGATCTTGACCTCAAGAACTTGCACGTGTTTCTCGGAGACGTGAATATCAATAATCTTGCATACAATGGCCTCGTGAAGGTAAAAGCTTTCTATATCCACCCGGATTACTCTACAGAGAACTTCGATAATGACATCGCTCTCATCCAGCTGGAGAATCCAGTGACTATGAACGGGAGCGTGTCCCCCATATGTCTTCCCGAAAACAGCGAGGCGACTCTGTACGACGCCGGCAAAGTGGGTTACGTGAGCGGGTTTGGAATAACGGAAGAAAATAAAATGACCGACCACCTTCACTATGTGTTTTTGCCTGTCGTTGCAAGAAACAAATGCCAGGAACAGCTATCAAAAAAGCAAGAAAAATACGAAAAACTGAAGTTCACCGAGAACATGTTCTGTGCCGGAGATTTACATTCACCAATGGACTCGTGTCAAGGAGACAGCGGAGGAGCATTCGCTGTCAAAAGCAGCGAGAAGTGGGTGGCCACAGGCCTGGTGTCCTGGGGCATTGACTGTGGTACCGGTTATGGGTATTACACCAAAGTTGTCAATTATATCAATTGGATTAGAAACTACACCGGAAGATGATAGTGGGGTAGTATTCTTTATTGTATCAGTAACCACTAATAATCTAAAAAAATCCTAATAATCACCAAAAGGCCACCATATCTTAAGAGAGCTCAGCAAACCTAGTACCCAAGGGCTGTTAGTATCAACTCGCTACATACCATGGATGTTAATTAAAAGGGTTAATTAAAAATACTACTCCTGTAGTCTGAGACGGTGTGAATACTCCCACAGCCTGAGTCCTGTCTGACGCTATGGATAATACAGATGTTCTGCCCGGAAAACACTATTCTGTTCTTCACAGTAAAGTAGCACAACATTCTTGGTGGTTACAATTCACATAGGGCACCACAAGCTTGATGGTTACAATTCACCCAACATCGTGCCATATGATCATCATACTTATAACAAAGAACGCGTGAATCATCTAAAAAGTAACTTTACCTCTTGTGATATGCAACCATGCTAACTCTGGCTGATAATTGCTTCAGAGGGATCCCAGGTCAGGGCCAATTTCACACAGACCTCCAGGATCTTGTTGACTTTGACAAGACTTCTAAGACCACATTGACTATACATAGACTTCTAGGACCGTGTTGACTCTACACCGACATTTTGGTATTTGTTGACTTCACACCGACGTCTGGGCCTGTACTGACTCTACCCAGACTTTCTAGGACTTTGTTGACTTTACATGGATCTCCGGGACTGTGTTAACTGTATCAAGACTTTCTGGGACTGTGTTGACTTTACAAAGACCTCTGGGACCATGTTTACTATACAAGGACCTCTGACTTTGTTCACTTTACGCAAACCTCTGGGACTGTGTTATCGCTACACGGACCTCCAGACTGTGTTCACTATACATGGTCTTCTGGGTCTGTGTTGACTTCACACAAAGCTCCAAGACCATGGTAACTCTACCCAGACCTCCAGGACCGTGTTATCTTCACCCAGACCCACCAACCATGTTGACAAACCTCCAGTCCTGTGTTGACTGAGTTAGCATTTTTTTGTCACGGTAAAATGTTAACCCAAAGCTTAACTTTTTCTCAGAACTTTCTGTACTCAAAACAGAGGGGTCAATTCTAAATCCAGTATTATATCTGAAGGCTTTGTATGACTAAGAAAACCAGGCTACAATACAGACTTCAGGGCAATCGACTCTCTGCTACACACTGATCACCGTCCCTCCCAGGGATATCTCTCCCAAGAGCACGCTAAATCCAATCATCTGAACTCCTTTTGTCCCCATCACCAAAAGACTTCCAACACCGCTGCCCCTGATCTTACACCCATAGGGCAATAGGCTCCCCTGGTATTAGATGTGGCTGCAGCCACACACGGCTCACACTTCCTGTTTGCTGCTCTGTATATAACCTCAAGGCTTCTGCTACAACAGTGACGTCTAAATGGTATTGCAGCATTAGCACCTACAGTGAAGGAAATAATTATTTGATCCCTTGCTGATTTTGTAAGTTTGCTCACTGACAGAGACATGAACAGTCTATAATTTTAAGGGTCGGTTAATTTTAACATTGAGAGATAGAATATCAAAACTAAAATCCAGAAAATCACTTTGTATAAATTATATAAACTTATTTGCATTTTGCAGTGAGAAATAAGTATTTGTTCCCCTACCAACCATGAAGAGTTCTGGCTCCTACAAACCTAATCAACAATCTTGTTTCCATTTAGAGGTTGAAATCATACTCTGTAAAATCTGCTCTTGTAATATACCAGTGAGTGAACAAATAAGAAAGCATAAAGAAAAAGTTTTATATGTAGTTTAGATGAAGACTTTACAATTTGGTACTTAATAAAATAATAATAAACAAACAAATTGCATGTAAATTGTTCTGGTAAAGAAATGGAGGATTCTTAACACCATTAACATACTCTGTCCAGTGTGGTACAAGTGTGGTACTCCAGGATTTCGGTTGCCAAAATGGGAGCGATGACATGCCTGGAATTAAAGAAGGGATCCCCTTAACAGGTAGTTTCAGCATACAACCCAGTTCATGCTCCGGGCCAGCAGGGGGAGCTCTAACCTGACTTTAGGAGAGCTTCTCTCTGGTCAGAGGCAGGAAGTTAGTAGTTAGTTAGTGCCTGAGCAGGGTTGAGACAGGACGTGTGGAGAGGAACTGGGGGACAGGAGCTATAGCTGAGCTCACCCCCAGGCTTGAGCGTCAGAGACTGGGCCCCGGAGCCCGAGGCTGTGTGGGTACTAAAGCCCCGGCAGCAGAATCCGGAGGGCAGAAGACCGCAGATCCTCTGTCCCCAACTGATATTCGACGACACAGCAGCACGTGTGAGCCAGAAATGCTAGACAGGAGTGATCCCTGAAGTAGGCTACAGCTGCCTGACATGCGAGTGGAGTTCTACCTAAGCAGCAGACAGAGAGAGTGACTTGAATAGAGTTTACAGCAGCAAGTACCTCAGAGAATAGCGCTAGAAAGGAGGCCTCACAACCCACCTGAATAAGGAGATTCCCAAATTGCTTCCAGGCTGACCGGCTCCAGAACCATCTGTAACCTGAGCCCCGACTGTACCTGCATTGCTCAGTAAAAGATAAAGTAAACTGCACTCTGCTGTGTCAACTGAATTTTTTCCTGCGTCACCTGCCTTGCACCACATTCACCTCCAACATTATCTTTAATATCCTAACTGCCCTGGGACATAGCTCTGCCTGTGGAGAGCTGAACCAACTCTGCTGCATCAACAACTGTCCCAGTGGACTGAATCTGCAGCGTTGGCTAACATCTTTATTGCGAGTACCACAGGTAGCATCACAAACACTTTATTACAAACTTTATTATCCCTTTTTATCATATCCCCTTTTACTGGACGCCCAGGGCCACGGACCGGGTCACTGCTGTCGTGACACTGCCCCTTTAAGAAGCGGCCCGGTACCGAGTATCCCCACTGCCCTGGCGGGCGCTCCACAAGCAGTGTGGACCGAAGACTTTATGAAATAATTCACATTAAAAGGATTTGGAAAGAATCTCCTTTTTTGCTGATACCCCCCTGCATGCAATATCCCCTGCATAGACATGGAGTTACATGATAACATCCTTCCTGTCTGCAGTCACCACTAGGGGGAGCTCAGGAGCTTACTGCATACAGTGAATCATGAACCCAGCATTACAATATGGAGTACGGCGGTCACGGCTACAAGTTATGAGTCACAAAACTCGCCTTGGTTTTTTTGATCAATCAGTAATGCCTCGTAAAGGAATTCATCCAGGCTGGAGTTTTGTGTGCCTGTGTTGATGAACAATGCGCTCGAATAACTTGCGGCAAATTTATTAAGATATGTGCATAAGTCCGCACTACACATGAAGGGCAGGTAGAGACTAACAGACCCCGCACTACACATGGAGGGCAGGTAGTGACAGACCCCAAACTTCACATGGAGGATAGGTAGAGGGTGACACAGATCCACAGAGAAGAGCTATCAGGATGGTGAGCGGGCACCAAACTATGTCCTACGAGGAATGGTTAAAAGATCTGGGAATGTTTAGCTTGCAAAAAAAGAAGGCTAAAAGACTTAATAGATGTCTACAAATATCGGAAGGGCTGTCACAGTGTAGAGCATTATTCTCATTTTCACATGGAAACACGAGAAGCAATGGGATGAAACTGAAAGAGAGAAGATACAGATTAGATATTAGAAAAAAAACTCTTTGACAGTGAGGGTGATGAATGAGTGGAACAGACGGCCACAAAAGGTGGTGGGTAGGGATGGGCAAACCCGAACTGTAAAGATCGGGACCGTACACAGTCCGGAACACGGGTTTCCATGGGAAACCCATGTTACAATTCGGGTCCGGTTCGGGTTCTGGTCCAGGGCCATTAATTATACTTATCTATCCAGTGATGCGTCCTCCCGCCCAGCGACGCGTCCTCCTGTCCCGCTGTCTCCCTGCCGCATCTACTTCCGGGGCCGCTCATTAACTGCCGGCAGTATTCACTACACTCGGCAGTCTTCGGCTTTTTACGGCATTGTTTGTGCGGTGACGTCACACTGCCGGAAAAAGCCGAAGACTGCCGAGTGCAGTGAATACTGCCGGCAGTTAATGAGCGGCACCGGAAGCAGATGCGGCAAAGGTACGGGAGGAAGCGTTGCTGGGTAGGTAAATATAATTATAATGGCTATATCTGTAAAGTTCAAGTTCGGGGTTTGGACGCAAATTTGCGTCATCTCCAGCCTCGAACTTTAAAAAAAACTCGGGCGAACCCGCCGATCCCGAACATCGGGGGTTCGCCCATCACTAGTGGTGGGTTCTCCTTCAATGGAAGTCTTCAAACAGAGGCTGGACAGACATCTGTCTGAGATGGTTTTGTGAATCCTGCATTGAGCAGGGGGTTGGATACGATGACCCTGGAGGTCCCTTTCAACGCTAGCATTCTAGGATTCTATAACTACATATGGAGAACAATAGTCAAAAAACTTAGCACTCGAGCAATTGAGGTGAAGAAAAGAAGGTTCAGTTTATTTGTTTTTATAGAGGAATCCTGTGGTATACAAATATTCCCAGTGAGAATTAGGATGCCTGGAGGCTCCTTCCTAGCGATGGCGGTCGCACACTTCACACGCGCTGAAGCACTCTGGTCTTCACCGGGAATATTTATATACTACAGGATTCCTCTATATCAAATATTGAGAGTCTACATTTAATCCACTGAACCAGCCAGTTCTGATGAAGGTCCTTTTGTACGGACCGAAAACGTTTAACATTTGTTGGATGCACAATAAACGGAACCTTCTTTTTTTCACCTCAATTACTCCTTGAGTGCCAAGTTTTTTGACTATTGTATACGACGGGTTGGATAGCCTACCTGGGCACCTACAGCTCCTGTATGAGTGCCGGGTTCTTTATTTAGTACATATGGAGAACAGGTAGACAGTGACAGACCCCGCACTGCAAATGGAGGGCAGGTAGAGAGTAACAGATCTCACATTACACATGGAGAGAATATAGAGAGCAACAAAGCCCGCACTACACATGGAGGGCAGTTAGAGAGCGACAGACCTCGCACGACATTTGGAAGACAGGTAGAGAACGACAGACACCACACTACACATGGAGGACAGGAAGTGATAGACATCACACTACACATGGAGGACAGGTGAAGAGCGACAGACACCACACTACACATGGAGGACAGGTGAAAAGCGATAGACACCACACTACACATGGAGGACAGGTAGAGAGTGACAGACACCGCACTACACATGGTGGACAGGAGAAGAGCGAGAGACACCGCACTACACATGGAGGACAGGAAGTGATAGACATCACACTACACATGGAGGACAGGTGAAGAGCGACAGACACCACACTACATATGGAGGACAGGTAGAGAGTGACAGACCTCACACTACACATGGAAGACAGGTGAAGAGCGACAGACACCACACTACACATGGAGGGCAGGTGAAGAGTGACAGACCCCACACTACACATGGAGGACAGGAGAAGAGCGACAGACCCCGCACTACACATGGAGGACAGGTGAAGAGCGACAGACACCATGATACACATGGAGGACAGGAAGTGATAGACATCATACTACACATGGAGGACAGGTGAAGAGCGACAGACCCCGCACTACACATGGAGGACAGGTGAAGAGCGACAGACACCACACTACACATGGAGGACAGGTGAAGATCGACAGACACACTACACATGGAGGACAGGTGAAGATCACCAGACACCACAATACACATGGAGGACAGGTGAAGAGCAACAGACACCGCACTACACATGGAGGACAGGAAGTGATAGACATCACACTACACATGGAGGACAGGTGAAGAGCGACAGACACCACACTACACATGGAGGACAGGTGAAGTTCGACAGACACCACACTACACATGGAGGACAGGTGAAGAGTAACAGACACCACACTACACATGAAGGACAGGTGAAGAGCGACAGACACCACATTACACATGAAGGACAGGAAGTTGTTGTGAACGTGTTTGAGATGACTTCAGAGCTGAGGCTCCCTCTGGTGGTTGCTGAGGGTATTGAACCTATGTTGAACAGCAAGAGTTCTCCACCTGCAATCGATGAATGGTTATCAGGGGGGATGGACTGGCCTGATATAAATGAGCTTGCCTCCCATGGTAATCGCCGGTGATCAATTGTTACTTCCTGGTCTAGGCTGGAATTCAGCTTGCTTTTCTGCTGTCTCCTGCTATCATTCAGATAAGTTACTTTCTGTTTTTTTTTCTGTAGTTTGATTTCCCTTGTTTTTGCTGCCTTGTTTTTGAGTTCAGCCGGGTCCCCTTTGGGGGCTTGTGCTGGTCTCTGTTCTCTTTTTGTATTTGCACTTGTGCTCAGTTCCTGTGATATTTTACTGCTGGGTAGCTGCGTTTTCACACCAGAGATCTGATATAGGTGGTCGAGACCGTGTGGTCTCAGCATTTTTGGAATCAGAAGTGTTGGAATTTTTCCTAGGGTTTTGTTGGGTTGCAGATAGTATTCTCTCCTGTACGATCCTATCTAGACAGTTTTGGGCCCCAGCGTTTCCTTCAATATGCATGAAGGACAGGAGGAGAGTGACAGATGCACACAGAGGACCGATACAGAGTAACAATTCCTACTCTACACATGGAGGACAGGTAGATAGTGACAGTCCCTACGCTACATATAAAGGACAGGTAGAGAGTGACAGACGCCGCACTACACACAGAGGACAGGTAGAGAGTGACAAGATGTCACTGGGCATTGTGCTGTCACATGTGGCATGTTATGGAGGATACTGCCGCTTGGGGACATAGTGGTTGTTAAGGAAGGCATTGTGGCTGTGAAGAGTTGACATGTCTGGCATATGCATCATCGTGCCTACTTTGGGTGACAATCTGTAGCACCAATTGTTGGGTAAATCAAGAAAAAGGGAAGAGCCAAAGATGGCTGAGCACCAAACCCTTCAAGGAGCCTAATGAAAAGCCTTACATAGGAGGCATATACACAATCACATAATTTTAACCTCTTTCATTAAATTACTTCAAATGTTATTGCTAAGAAAATGGGGGATATAATTTCATGCCAATTGACTGTACCATATACGTCAGAGGTTATAGACCTCCTTCCAAATGTGAAGCTGAGACAAGACACCTGGCTCAGCAGGTGGTCCAGCTTAAAAAATGCCAAGCGGAAAAGCTCACACCTCTAGCAGCCTAGCTGGGACTAAAGCCTTTCTGGCAGGATGAACCTCTGATGAGAGCCCAATCTGCTTATCTTAACGGCTTCAAAGAAACCCCCCAGACGTATGGGAGCCGTAATTTCATAAGAAGTTATGGAGTTATCGTACATACTAGCCATATACACATTACATTTTCGAGATCTTCGGCATGGGATGAATGCGTGCCGTGGTCTTGACCCATTCTAGCACCGCAGGGAGGAGAGATACGTAGAAAGGCAAGTGAAAGATAGCGAAGCCGTGTTTGGTCTCCAATGTTAACGGAGGTCCGGTCAGTTCCAATGGTGCCAAACCACCTCTTTATGTTGAGAAGTTGAAATGTATCATAGATTTTGGAGTTTCAGCTACCAGACCCAAGTGGAGGAAAACTAAGACCATCCCAGGTGTGGGAAGAGGAATGGGTTAATTGCTTTTGTGAAGCTGTGGCCTTTTGCTCACTTGTGAGGAAGGTCAAGCCGGGTATCATGTTGGAAGAAACCGAAAAACACTAGCACTCCACACCTCCTATGTGGCTGCAAAGCATCAAGGCCGAATATCAAGCCGGTAACTGACTTTCGTATCATCTGCTCATACTTATTGTACTACTACCTGTATTTGCATATCTGCCCATCGTATATGTATATCCATTATGTATATAGTGTTTTGTATAGTGTTCCCTTAAGGCGATTAAATATCCAATTTAACCTTGGGCTGCTCTTTTATCTCAATCCACACGTTTGTGTTCTCAGTTTAATGTCACATGCTACCGTGGCTGGTTTCTGGCCCGATATAATTCCCGTTAACGGACCGGGCTTATAGCTAATGAGGAATGGGTGGCAGTCCTACTGGGCTGCCAAGGCTCTGTTTCACTGGTGCTAGTGAAAGGAGTTTCTCACCATGTCAGAGTTGTGAGAGAGTGTTGTGCCACGCCAGTGGTTACGTGGGCCACCCTCTCTCACAACCCCTGCATTCATATGCCTGTTTGGACAGGGGGTGTCTGTGTAAAACCGTGCCAGTCTTACATTACGTATATAAAAATAGATCGTGAGCACAACCTTAATGGAAATGGTGCTTAAAGTCTAGGTTCCCACACCGGGTACTAATGACAAAGAAAAGACTAAGCACTCAACTTAATCATTTATTAGTAGTATCTTCAAAACGTTTCGATCTTGGTGACCTTCATCAGTACTACTTATATGTATATAGAAAATGGCTCCTAGAGAGACAGGTGCCCCAAGTGAAGAATGCTGCATAAAAATAAGCGTGGCTTATGACAAAGCTCTGTGGTAATGCCGAGTGTCTAATATTGCGGTATCCACCGCTATGAAGACTGGGGCTGAACCAGGACGCTATCTGCGCAGTCTAGATGTCTTCCCTTAGATGTGAGAGGCAGAAGGCAATATTAGACACTCGGCATTACCACAGAGCTTTGTCATAAGCCACGCTTATTTTTATGCAGCATTCTTCACTTGGGGCACCTGTCTCTCTAGGAGCCATTTTCTATATACATATAAGTAGTACTGATGAAGGTCACCAAGACCGAAACGTTTTGAAGATACTACTAATAAATTATTAAGTTGAGTGCTTAGTCTTTTCTTTATCATCAGTCTTACATTACGTATCCCTAGGGGGTGCGGAACGTCACGTTGGTGAAAGTGGGGAGACTATACCGCGTGACCCTAGACATATTTCTAATGTCAGGTGGAGTCACGAAGTGCGGCTTTTCAGTTACAATTTTTTGGAAAAAAAAATAGCCAAATCCTTTAATTGTGTGTATATAGAGTTTATTGTGAAAGACATGAATGATATTTGCCTCTTCCCCCGTCATATATACTAATTTGTGAGCTCGGGGAGTTATCCTCCTGCCTTTCTTTTCTCCTTACATATTTTCATCGGTTCTGGTTGCTCTTCGTCGTTCTCTTCACTTTCCACCCTTTGTATTGTCGTCTCGATCCAGTCCAGGTAGTTCTGAACTTTGGTGTACATTCCGAACTCGCCACATTTGATGCCCCAGGAGACGACGCCAGCGATATATAGCCTTTTGTATTCTCGAATTTTAAGATCTTCGAACATAAGGGGACCCCCACTGTCACCACCACAACTGTCATGACCCGCTTCCCCAGCACACAACATGTTGGAGGTGACGGTATAATCTTCTGGCACAGTCTTCTTGCATTCCTCGACATCCCGGAGTGGAACCCTTGCAAATTCTAAGATCCTGGGTTTGTCTATTGCGTATCCAGTTTTCTGATGTATTCGATCGGTTTTCCCCCAACCAGCGACATATCCAGCCTCTCTAATGGCAGGACGGTCAGCCTCCCCTTTTTGTGGGAGGCATACTGGGTAAACGCATTCATCCAGTTCAATTCTCCTTGCGAGCTGTATAAGTGCAATGTCGTTGTTGTAATTCACTCTGTCTACATTTGTAGAGAGATTTTCCCAGTCGGGATGGATTATCACTTTCTTGACCGGTATTTCTGTTGCTGTCCGATGATCCACACTGCCGACCTTTATTGTAGGATTTGCTTCTTCCTCCACAACGTGGGCAGCCGTCAAGACCCAGCGATCCGATATTAGTGATGCCCCACCGATATAGGAAGTCACCTCGACCCGCACAAGCCATGGAAAGTATCCTTCTTGTGCTTTTTCCCCACCAAAAATTCGAGTTGTCCCGGTTACTGAACTTTTTCCACAAACTGAAAATTCATAAAAAACAATAAAATGGAAGTAAATATTTTGGAGCAGATAAGCTTGGTTACACCCCAGGTTCTGCTTTTGAAACCCCACATATCTTGTTGAGTCACTTTGTAAATAATTTCAACATACTTTAGTCGAATTACGTAATACCCTACTTTTAGCGAGGATGTTGGGAGTCAGGGTTTCTATACAGCATCACTGCAGACACTGAACGTGCAGGGGCTGATAGTAATAATGAGTGTCTGTGGCTTAAGAGCAAATAGGAGTCAGCTCCTGTCATTTACCTGCTGCACATTCGGGAAGTTCAGTTTCTTTGTTGCTGTTTCTCCAGAATCCATCCAGGGAGCAGTGATAGGTATCTGTGAAAAAGTAAAGACGAGAATATTACATAAGCATCACCCCCTTCCAGTCACACATGTGCCCCGCACTCCTCACCTCCTACCAGTCACACATGTGCAGCACACTCCTCACCTCCTACCAGTCACACATGTACCCTTCACTCCTCACCTCCTACCAGTCACACATGTGCCCTGCACTCCTCACCTCCTACCAGTCACACATGTGCCCCGCACTCTTCACCTCCTACCAGTCACACATGTGCCCCGCACTCCTCACCTCCTACAAGTCACACATGTGCCCTGCACTCCTCACCTCCTACAAGTCACACATGTGCCCTGCAATCTTCACTTCCCACCAGTCACACATGTGCCCTGCAATCTTCACTTCCTACCAGTCACACATGTGCCCCGCACTCCTCACCTCCTACCAGTCACACATGTGCCCTCCAATCTTCACTTCCTACCAGTCACACATGTGCCCCGCACTCCTAACCTCCTACCAGTCACACATGTGCCCTGCAATCTTCACCTCCTACCAGTCACACATGTGCCTTGCACTCCTCACCTCCTACCAGTCACACATGTGTCCTGCACTCTTTACCTCCTACCAGTCACACATGTGCCCCGCACTCTTCACCTCCTACCAGTCACACGTGCCGCACACTCTTCACCTCCTACCAGTCACACATATGCCTCGCACTCTTCCGCTCCTTCCAGTCACACATGTGCCCCGCACTCCTCACCTCCTACCAGTCACACATGTACCCCGTACTCCACACCTCCTTCCAGTCACACATGTGACCCGCACTCATCAACTCCTACCAGTCACACATGTAACCCGCACTCTTCACCTCCTACCAGTCACACATGTGCCCCACACTCCTCACCTCCTACCAGTCACACATATGCCCCGCACTCTTCACCTCCTACCAGTCACACATGTGCCCCGCACTCTTCACCTCCTACCAGTCACACATGTGCCACACACTATTCACCTCCTACCAGTCACACGTGCCGCACACACTCTTCACCTCCTACCAGTCACACATGTGCCCTGCACTCCTCACCTCCTACCAGTCACACATGTGCCCTGCACTCTTCACCTCCTACCAGTCACACTTGTGCTGCATACTCGTCACCTCCTACCAGTCACACATGTGCCCCGCACTCCTCACCTCCTACCAGTCACACATGTGCCCTGAACTCTTCGCCTCCTACCAGTCATACATGTGCCGCACACTCGTCACCTCCTACCAGTCACACATGTGCCCCGCACTCCTTACCTCCTACCAGTCACACATGTGCCCCATACTCCTCACCTCCTACCAGTCATACATGTGCTCCGCACTCCTCACCTCCTACCAGTTACACATGTGCCCCGCACTCCTCACCTCCTACCAGTCACACATGTGCCCGGCACTCCTTACCTCCTACCAGTCACACATGTGCCCCGCACTCCTCACCTCCTA
>VIAB01019438.1:12317-24439 GCA_009801035.1 Oophaga pumilio | reverse complement strand
TTTAGAATAAAATAAAAATTAATCTGTCTGTCCAATAATGATTTCCCAAACCATGCTGTCATTTTTATTTGCAGGGGTTTTTTTAGCTTCCCTTCAACCCCTGCAGCCATCCTAGTTGTTTGTTCCTGATATTCCAGCTTTTCCTCTGTGTTATTAGACTGAGGAAGGCAGAGCTGTATCTGTTCCACAGCTCACACACTTCCACCTTCAGGGCTCATCCACTCCACCTGCAAAGCACCATCCTTAGACTCATATATAGTCTCAAGATGGATACATCACTGCACACAGCTGCTCCTTCCTTACATTGTTCCCACATCACTTAGTATAAGGAATTCTAACAATCTCATGCAGTCAGAAATGTTACATGTGCTGAGAAAGGCTAGCTAAGTGTACAGTAAGTAATAAATGTGTCATATATAATGTATTGTATAATATATCATAACATAATGTATACCTCTAGCATACCCAGCACCTTCCCCTCTGGCCAAAGTTACAAGCTTGCTAAAGTCATACAATTTCTTTATCTGTGTGTAGCTTGTAATGTGTTCTTTCTAATCTCCCTCATTGTGCACATCCCCTGCCAGTCTAAACTTGCCAAGGAACAAAGGCCACTCCCCATGACATCACATTCATAGCTCACTGCAGTGCTGCTGGCTAAGCTGTTCAAAGCACAGACAGAAAATCTGTGGACTCTGTGCTTTGAACAACTTGTAAGATGAAGTAAAGAGCTACAGGTCACATTACCATGCATGACAGCACAGGAATACAACAGAATTTTAATTGCAAGAAAATTACAAAGTTTCTTAACTTAGGCTATACGATACTTTAATAGTGTATGTACTTGGAAAATCCCTTTCATGTACCAAAATTAAATTATCTACCCATATTGCCCCCAAAAGATTTTTTATGCCATCATAGTGCCCCCAAATACAGTATAATGCCCCCACAGTGCCCTCCATGTAGACTGATAACTACACAGTACATTCCTCCATATGGTATGATGACCCCACAAAGCCTTCCATACAGTAAGATGCCCACACAGTAAACTTACATGTACAATATAGGAAAATGGTTGCACTCAATCATGTTAAAGCATGTCAATGTGAAATCTATGAAATGTGAATAGCAAAAATGGCTTTTGAATATTAGGAAAAATACATGAAAAATACATGAGACGCTTAGCACAAAATTTGGCCAAATAATGTCTGCCCATCAGCCATCGTCAAGGTGGTCTCATGAGCCTGATGGGTCCCTGACCTGTGCGAACACCGCTCTAAAGGTACTGCCACACTAAACAACATCGCTAACGGGATCGCTAAAAAACGTCACTATTTATCGATCCCGTTAGCGATGTTGTTGTGTGCGGCATCTACCAGCGACGTGGCCCCTGCTGAGATCCTGCTGTGATCTCGCTCGTCGTTCTCATCGTTCCGGACCCTATTTTTATCGTCGGCGCCCCGCTGGTAAGTATATATCGCTGAGTGTGGCACCTTTTGTTAGCGATTTAGCGGTATTTTGTACCGCTAAAGTCGTTAAGGAGATCGCTAACCGCGATAGCGTCCTTAACGACATCGCTAAATTAGGCTGCTACTAGCGATATAGAAACAATCCCGCTAGCGATCGCATTAGTATGCGTCGTTATCGTGATCGCTAGCGGGATTGTTTAGTGTGGCAGTACCTTAAGGCTAATGTCTGAATGCATGGGTGAATGTGGACACCTCTCTCATTAAAGACTACATTTATGGGTTCTGCTCAGTCAGAAAGCTAACATACAAATAACAGAAAACTGACTTGCACATCAAGAACTAGTCTGAACAGGTGCATACCAAAAAACAGCTACTTACATGTACAATATAGGAAAATGGTTGAAATCCATCATGTTAAAACATGTCAATGTGAAATCTATGAAATGTGAATAGCAAAAATGGCCTTTTAATATTAGGAAAAATACATGAAAAATACATGAGATGTTTTTTTTGCGGATGCAAAGTGTACCCCTTAAAGTTGTTCATATTGGTGTACAGTCATGGCCAAAAGTTTTGAGAATGACACAAATATTAATTTTTACAAAGTCTACTGCTTCACTTTTTCTAATGGCAATTTGCATATACTCCAGAATGTTATAAAGAGTGATCAGCTCAACAGCAATTACTTGCAAAGTCAATATTTGGCTAGAAAATGAACCTTATCCCCCAAAACACATTTCAACATCATTGCAGCCCTGCCTTAAAAGGACCAGCTAACCTCTTTTCAGTGATTGCTCTATTAACACAGGTGTGGGTGTTGATGAGGACATGGCTGGAGATCAATCTGTCATGATTAAGTAAGAATGACACAACTGGACACTTTAAAAGGTGGCTGGTGTTTGGCATCATTGTTTCTCTTCTGTTAACCATGGTTATCTCTAAAGAAACACGTGCAGTCATCATTGCAATGCACAAAAATGGCCTAACAGGGAAGAGTATCACAGCTAGAAAGATTGCACCTCAGTCAACAATCTATCGCATCATCAAGAACTTCAAGGAGAGAGGTTCCATTGTTGCCAAAAAGGCTTCAGGGCGCCCAAGAAAGACCAGCAAGCGCCAGGACCGTCTCTTAAAAGTGTTTCAGCTGCGGAATCGGGCTACCAGCAGTGCAGAGCTTGCTCAGGAATGGCAGCAGGCAGGTGTGAGTGCATCTGCACGCACTGTGAGGCGGAGACTCTTGGAGCAAGGCCTGGTCTCAAGGAGGGCAGCAAAGAAGCCACTTCTCTCCAGAAAAAACATCATGGACAGACTGATATTCTGCAAAAGGCACAGGCAGTGGACTGCTGAGGACTGGGGTAAAGTTATTTTCTCTGATGAATCCCCTTTTCGATTGTTTGGGACATCAGGAAAACGCCTCATTCGGAGAAGACAAGGTGAGCGCTACCACCAGTCTTGTCTCATGCCAACTGTTAAGCATCCTGAAACCATTCATGTGTGGGGTTGCTTCTCAGCCAAGGGAATCGGCTCTCTCACAGTCTTGCCTAAAAACACAGCCATGAATAAAGAATGGTACCAGAATGTCCTCCAAGAACAACTTCTCCCAACCCTCCAAGAGCAGTTTGGCGATCAACAATGCCTTTTCCAGCATGATGGAGCACCTTGCCATAAAGCAAAGGTGATAACTAAATGGCTCAGGGAACAAAACAGAGATTTTGGGTCCATGGCCTGGAAACTCCCCAGATCTTAATCCCATTGAGAACTTGTGGTCAATCATCAAGAGACGGGTGGACAAACAAAAACCTAAAAATTCTGACAAAATTAAAGCATTGATTGTGCAAGAATGGACTGCTATCAGTCAGGATTTGGTCCAGAAGTTGATTGAGAGCATGCCAGGGGGAATTGCAGAGGTCCTGAAGAAGAAGGGTCAACACTGCAAATATTGACTTGCTGCATTAACTCATTCTAACTGTCAATATAAGCTTTTGTTACTCATATGTTTGCAATTATTATGTTTCTGTCTGTGATAAAAACATCTGTCAAAGACACATAAAAACCAGAGGGCAGCAGATCATGTGAAAATATAATATTTGTGTCATTCTCAAAACTTTTGGCCATGATTGTATATCTATGTATATGTATTTATGCATAATGTTCTACTTTGTTGCCTCTATGTATATAGTTTTCATAGGGAAAGTATAGTACTTAAATTCGGCCTCTAGATGGGGGCATTTTAGTGTGCATAGTTGTAATATGGGAGTTTCATTAAGTAAATAGTTAAACATAGGAGGGGCTGCTGTGAGGTAAGAGAGGAACATTTCCTGTTTTGAGTTAGTTAGGGCTGGGCACCCGACCAGTTCACAAGGGCTATAGGACCCGGACTCCACAGCAGCCACGAAATGTTGAAGAAGCAAGCCCAGCCATCCACAGCACTAGGACAGCACAGTTGGGGGGCCAATAGTGGTACCAGTATGTGGCAACTCATGGCATGGGCAGACACCCTTAGGACCGGGGCAAAATGGCCAGGGGACCCCGCAGATGCAGTGAGTACAGATGGTGAAGAAGCGGTGCCAGCACAGGGGACAGTACAGAAAGGCAGGACTCTCTCCCAGTGGCTTATGACTTCGAGAACTAATTATCTTGTGTCTGGGGCGAAACAGACCGAGGGATGCATATCCGTAGCAGAACTGTATAGAGAGAATGCTGAGGAACCGTCAGGGACGGTCCGACTCGGGTCCGTGCTGTGTAGCCGTAAGAGAAGTGCAGGGAAAGAAAAGGAACAATGTTTTGAGAAGCCTGTTGTAAAGAATGTGAAGACTCTGGATGTGCTGTGTAATGAATCTAGTAAAGAAGTTCTGGTTGAAGTTGAAACGGACTGTGTCTCAGTTTATGCTGCTCAACTTGGTGAGGGTCTCCCACAGCATAGGGGAGAACCAGAAGGAGCTGGACCTGAAGGCACAGGTATGCTGACTAATGGTGAATATGTTCCTGTGAGGGGAGGCCAGGACACAGAAGCTCAGGTGTCTTCGGCCATGACTATGGTCCTGGCCCACCCTTGCAGATGCTTAGCACAAAATTTGGCCAAATAATGTCTGCCCATCAATCATCATCAAGGTGGCCTCATGAGTCTGGGTCCCTGACCTGTGTGAACACTGCTCTAAGGCCAATGTCTGAATGCATGGGTGAATGTGGACAACTCTCTCAGTAAAGACTACATTTATGGGTTGGCAGGAACCAGCTGTAATTAAAATCACCTAATGGTGAAGGGCAGAGTGCTCAGTCAGAAAGCTAGCATACAAATAACAGAAAACTGACTTGCACATCAAGAACTAGACTGAACAGATGCATACCAAAAAACAGTTACTTACATGTACAGTACAGGAAAATGGTTGCACTCAATAGTGTTAAAGCATGTCAATGTGAAATCTATGAAATGTGAATAGCAAAAATCACTTCTGAATATTAGGAAAAATACATGAGAAGCTTGGCACAAAATTTGGCCAAATAATGTCTGCCCATCAACAATCGTCAAGGTGGCACTCTGCCCTTCACCATGAGGTGATTTTAATTACAGCTGGTTCCTGCCAACCTATAAATGTAGGCTTTACTGAGATAGGTGTCCACATTCACCCATGCATTCAGACATTAGCCTTAGAGCGGTGTTCATACAGGTCAGGGACCCATCAGACTCATGAGGCCACCTTGACGATGGTTGATGGGCAGACATTATTTGGCCAAATTTTGTGCTAAGCATCTCATGTATTTTTCCTAATATTCAAAAGTCATTTTTGCTATTCACATTTTATAGATTTCACATTGACATGCTTTAACACGATTGAGTACAACCATTTTCCTATATTGTAGCTGTTTTTTGGTATGCACCTGTTCAGACAAGTTCTTGATGTGCAAGTCAGTTTTCTGTTATTTGACACAATAAACACCCACACACACAGTATAATGCCTCCACATCCACTCCCACACAGTATGAAGCCCCACAGTGTCCCCACATACTATGATGACCTCCATAGTCCCATATACACCTCACGACACTCTGAACACAACATACAGTACAATGCCCACAAAACCTCCAGCACAACATGATGCCCCGAGTGTCCACCTCACATAGTACGAGGCCCCTTACAAGCATCCCACTCATCTGTGTCTTCTGAGATAATCTCTGCTGCCAGTCATGTGACCTGAGAATGTCATGATGTGAAGGTCCTTGTTTATTATACTTATAGTTTTTTTCCAATTACTAACCAGCTGAGGGCCCCATTAAAAACATTTCAGGTTGTCAGCATGGAATGCTAATTGGCTGCTGCATTTCTAACCAGTATTGTTTATGAGCATTCTGGATGTAGAGATCTGCTAGTCTAAGAGAGGAGGACAGCAGGAGAGAATCCATGTCGGACCTGCCTCTTGGACTAGTCATATAAGACATATAATCCCTTACTGGCTTTTATAAGTATGTTTTCTCTAAAACATTGTAGCATTTCAGAGTTAAACATACTGTATATGGCTTTAAAAACAGAGCGATACTCTGATTTATGGTGACCCTGGGTCACTTTATTTTGAGGAAATAAAAATGAAGAGATTTTTAATGGAAAACAGTGCTGACTATTAATTGGAAACTATTACGATGCAAGGAGAGTAATTGTCAAGCACAAGCTGAACTTAGCTAAAACCACTTCAATTAATATACTCATATAAAGACTATGTTCATTGTTTGTAGCCTTTTTACGTCTGTATAGGATATGTAGAAATAGCTTAACATTTAATCAAGACCTATTGTAAATTTGGTTAATGTTTTATAGTAGATGCATTGGGATAAAATATGAGTTTCAAAGATGGACATTACCAAAATTTGATTGTGTGCAATACTTATGTCATTTAACTGTTAGGCTACGAGACCACGATCAGGAATAGCAGCATTTTGAAAGCAGCTCCCATGCACTTTGTCCAAAATGCTGCGTTCTAGGTTACAAGCACAGTGGATGGGATTTATAGAAATCCCCTGTTCTCTGCGCGTCTATTTGACGCTCCATAAACTCACCTGCAGTGCAGGTTTACAAGCCGCAGCATGTCAATTATCTGCAGCGGAGATGCTAGTCTCCACTGCGCAGTCTCACCCATAGCCATTTATTAGATGCAGTAATTCCGCATGGTTCAATGAACACCTGCGGATTTACCTGCGTGATTAAAACGCAGCATTTTGAAATGCAGCAAAATTACGCTGCTTCTATATCCTGATCATGGGCACAAAGCCAAAGGCAGTGGTGGCAAACCTATGGCATACATGCCAGAGGGGGCACGCAGAGCCCTCCGGGTGGGCAACACGCACCATCTCTGTTCCGCATCAGTGGACTGGGGCCAACAGGTGAGTAGCCCCGCGAAGCCAGCCATTACTTCAGCTAGAACAGCGTCCTCAGACACACTTCCAGCTGAAGTTTATTGCAGCACACAAACTTGCAATACACGCTGCTGGCCAATCAGAGGCCAGCTGCTGATGTCGGTGTACACGCGAATGTGCACATGGCATTTGTATCATGCCTCTCTCATCGCTTGGACGCTGAAATCAGTTGCTAGCTTCAGAAGATGACGCGGCGGGAGATAGGAACGAAGAGAGGTGAGTAGCAATGTTTATTGTGTTTTTCTTTTCTTTCTATGTGTTAAACAGTGGTGCCAGCACGATGGAGGGACATATGCAATGATGGAGTGACATTTACAAGGATGGGGGCATATATACCAGGATGAAGGACATATACAAAGATGAGGGAGCATATACCATGATTGGGGACATATACTAGAATAGGGGGCATATACATTGATTGGGGGAGCACATACAAGGATAGGTGAACATATACCAAGATGAAGGGCATATACCAGGATGGAGGAGCATATACCAGGATGAGAACATATATACCAGGATGAAGAGCATATACCAGGACGGGGCGTGTATAACAGGATGGGGTGCATATACAAGGATGGGGGCATATGCATGAATTGGGGAAGCATATATAAAGATGGGGGAGCATATACAAGTATGGAGGCATCATATACAAGGATAGGGTATCATATACAAGGATGGGGGAGCATATACAAGGATGGGGGCATATACATGGTTTGGGGGAGCATATGCAAGGATGGGGTAGTATATACAAGGAAGGGGGAGCATATATAAGGATGGCAGAGCATATACCAGGATGGGGGTGCATATATATCAGGAAGAAGGACATATACTAGTATGGGGGATCATATACAAGGATGGGGGCATACACATGGTTTGGGGGAGCATATGCAAGGATGGGGTAGTATATACAAGGAAGGGGGAGCATATACAAGGATGGCAGAGCATATACCAGGATGGGGGTGCATAAATACCAGGAAGAAGGACAAATACCAGTATGGGGGAGAATATACAAGGATGGGATCATATACATGGATTGGTGGAGCATATATAAGGATGGGGGAGCATATACAAGGATGGGGGCATACACATGGTTTGGGGAAGCATATCCAAGAATGGGGTAGTATATACAAGGAAGGGGGAGCGTATACAAGGATGTCAGAGCATATGCAAGGATGGGGGGCATATACAAGAATGAGGGAGCATATACTAGGATGGGGGAGCATATACCAGGATGGGGGCATATGAATGGATTGAGGAAGCATATACCAGGATTGGGGGAGCATAAACCAGGATTGGATGCATATTACAGGATAAGAATGCATATACCAGAGTGGGGGGCATATACAAGGATGGGTGCATATACCAGGATGAAAGTGTATGTACCAGAATTAGGGTGTACTGTATATTCCAGAATGAGGGGCATATAACAGGGCAGGGGGTCATATATCAGTGTGGGTGGAAAGTACCAGGATGTGGGTGCATATACCAGGATGAGGGTGCATATAGCTTGATGAGGGGGTATATACCAGTAGGAGGGTGCATATACCAGGATGGAAGAGCATATACCAGGATAGGAAGCATACAGTTGTGCTCAAAAGTTTACATACCCCAGCAGAATTTTTGCTTTCTTGGCCTTTTTTCAGAAAATATGAATGATAACACCAAAACGTTTTCTCTACTCATGGTTAGTGGTTGGGTGAAGCCATTTATTGTCAAACTACTGTGTTTTCTCTTTTTAAATCATAATGACAACCCAAAATATCCAAATGACCCTGATCTAAATTTTACATATCCCATTTCTTAATACCATGTATTGCCCCTTCTAATATGAATGACAGCTTGAGGTCTTTTGTGGTAGTTGTGGATGAGATTCTTTATTTTCTCAGATTTTAAAGCTGCCCACTCTTCTCGGCAAAAAGCCTCCAGTTCCTGTAAATTCCTGGGCTGTCTAGCTTGAGATATCCCCAGAGTGGCTCAATGATATTGAGGTCAGGAGACTGAGATGGCCACTCTAGAATCTTCACTTTGTTCTGCTGTAGCCAATGACAGGTCAACTGGGCCTTGTGTTTTGGATCATTGTCATGTTGGAACATACAAATACGTCCCATGCGCAGCTTACAGGCTGATGATTGCAAATTTGCCTCCAGTATTTGCTGATAACGTACTGCATTTGTCTTTCCTTCAACTTTGACCAAGTTTCCTGTGTTACCTTGTTCCAGAAGTTTTGAGGCTTGCCTCTGTGCTGTTTTGCGTATTGTAGGCAAGATACTTTGTGGCATTTGAGCAGTAATGGCTTTCTTCTGACAACTTGACCATGCAGCCCATTTTTCTTCAAGTGCTTCCTTATGGTGCATCTTGAAACAGTCACACTGCTAGTTTTCAGATAGTCCAATATTTCAGCTGATGTTATTTGTGGGTTTTTCTTTGCAACCCGAACAATTTTCCTGGCAGTTATAGACAATTTTTTTGTTGGTCTACCTGATGTTCCATTTGTTCATCATAGTTTGAATGCTGCTGACTGGCATTATCAATTCCTTGGATATCTTTTTGTATCCCTCTCCTGTTTTGAATTGTTCTATTACCTTTTCCCGTAGATCCATTGACAATTCTTTTGCTTTCCCCATGACTCACAATCCAGAAACGTCAGTGGCTGGATGAAAGATGCAAGAGTCTGTCTGAATCCCAGAAACTCACTCAGCATTTATGCACACACACTGATTACAAGCAAACAGTTCACAGGTGAGGATGTTACCTTTAGTAGCCATTCAAACCCATTTGTGTTCATTTCTGTGCATGTTATCAGGCTAAAATCACCAGGGTATGTAAACTTTTGATCAGGGTCATTTGGATGCTTTGGGTTGTCATTATGATTTAAAAAGAGAAAATACAGTACTTTGACAATAAATGACTTCACCCAACCACTAACCATGAGTGGAGAAAATGATTTGGCGTTATCATTCATATTCTCTGAAAAAAGCCAAGAAAGCAAAGATCTTTTGAGCACAACTGTATTCCTTTATCTGAAGTCTGGTACTCCTGCTCCTGTCTGAGGCTGCTCACTGTTGCCCCGTCTGCTCCCTGATGGCCCTGCCTGTTCTCTGAATGAGTTGTTTTTTCTAAACTAAAATCTCAGTATTCAGGTTAAATTGCCGTGTTGGCACTTTGTGATAAATAAGTGGGTTTTGGGTTGCAGTTTGGGCACTTGGTCTCTAAAAGGTTCGCCATCACTGGTATGTAGTTTAGTAGTGTAGTTTGAACGCCCCACTAGATATTATATATGCAGACACAGCTTCACACTACGATGTAATTCAGTGAGGTGCTTTGATATGAATACACCTAAAAGCAGCTTCAAAAAAATGTAAAACTGGCACAAAAATGGGCATCAAAGTGGCCACCGAAGAGTGTTATTGAAAGGGTTAAATGACTTTGGGCTATTGATTTCACACTGCATACATAGTCAATTTTGATGATTCCAATATGTAAATGGTGTTTTTAAAGAGTTAAATGACTGATCTGACACCACCATTACACAGATATTACACAGAGTTCACCGCAGTTCACCAGGAGAAATTTCACCACTGCACCATGAGACTTTTTCACACTGTGCTAGCAGTGATCTCACCGAGGTCCCTGCAGTTAAGGGGACCAGCTGGGAATGCAGCCTCAGTGACTGGCGGTAATTTCGATGACATCACCGCAAGTCACTGAGGCTGAGCTTGCAGCAGCTCATTCATCTGTTTATCCGAAGACACGGATTATGACATGGGACAGAACAAGGGACATAAGAGGGATGTTTTTTTTATATTTATTACAGGTGACGAGGGCTTCAATGGAATGAGCGTTAAGTGAGTATAAGTGTGTTTGTTATTTTTAAATAAAAATGAAAAAGTGTGTTCTTGTTTTTAATTTTAAATAAAGGACTTTATACTTGCTGTGTGTTTATTTACAATGCGATTATAGGATTAGCCCATTACTAAGCCATAGGCTTGATGTCACCGGAAAATGCAAAGGTGATATTAACCCAACAAATATGAACCTCACTTACAACCGCCACAGGGTAAGTGGGAAGAGACGAGCAAAGCGCCAGGGTTGGCGCATCTAACAGATCTATTTTCTCAGTTGAGGAGATCCCTACTAGTATATGTGTTATGGTCCACTGGTTTTTACATGGATCCTGCAAAAGTCCGAGCTGTACTGGATTGAGATCGTCCTGAGTATTTGAAGGCATTAAAAAGGTTTTTGGGTTTCGCAAACTACTACCATAAATTTATCAATAACTTCGGGAGTGGACAAATCGCTGACAGATATGACGAGAAAGGGACAGACTTTTCCAAGTGGTCCAGTCCAGCCAGGGAGGCATTCGATACCTTGAAGGAGTATTTTGCATCTGCTCCGATTCTCATACAGCCTGATGTCACTCAGCCTTTTGTCGTACAAGTTGACGCATCTGAAGTGGGGGCTGTATTGTCACAGGGTGCGTCTCTTGGTAAATGGCTTCCATGTGCATACTTTTCTAAAAAAAAAACCATGTCATCTGTGAAGAGAAATTATGACATTGGTAACAGGGAGCTCTTGACAATCAAGTGGGCCTTTGAAGAGTGGCGTCATTTTCTGGAGGGGGCAGTTCATCCGGTTATGGTAATCATGGATCATAAGAATCTCGTATACCTAGAGACTGCAAAACATCTAACGCCTCGACAGGAAAGATGGGCATTGTTTTTTATCAGAAAAAAACCCAAAGGTAAGAACTAGAATATAAATTGGTGTGCATGCATCATGTAAGCACACGTTCACACTAGCCACTAAACAGAAAAAAAAACAAAGACAGAAACACAATGATTAAATGCCATACAGTAAGTAAATAAATAGCATAGTGCTTGAAAATATTATACGATATTTTGTTAACATGTTTTTTATTTAAAAAAAATGCAAAAGCCAACCCGCCTCGTCACTGCAACCGTAATTGAGACAGTCCTAACTCTAATATTGACAATGTTATCGTTTGTCAAGTGACATGCATGTAGATGAGACTGACTGAGCCCAACTAGTGGACACACAGCCTAGAGAGACCACATCTATAGTGATGTCTTTGTTTTTTTCTGTTTAGTGGCTAGTGTAAACGTGCGCTTACATGCTGCATGCACAACAATTTATATCCCAGTTCATACCTTTGTTTTTTTTTTCTGTCTGTTTGCATCTTATTCCTCCTGTTGGAGGAAAAGTTGCAAAATCTGGAAGAGAGGTTATCT
>VIAB01019435.1:35198-52091 GCA_009801035.1 Oophaga pumilio | reverse complement strand
CCGATACCCGATACTTACAGTATCGTATCGCTCAACACTAGTAGGGATGCTTTATAAGAGCGATCAAAGTAATGAAAGTGAAAGAGCCATAAAGGGACTAAGTAAAAAAGTTAAAAAAAGAAAGAAAAAATGTAAAAAAAACCAACCGCATAATAATAAAATAAATAAAAAATTGAACCCTTAAATAAGTATTTTTATGCAAAAAACATAAACAAAAAAGTACACATATTTGGTACCACCGTGTCGAGAACAACCCAACCAGCTGTCACACTAGTTAACCCCTTCAGTGAATACCGTAAAAAAAATCAGGCCAAAAAATTATGCTTTTTCATCATACTGCCGAACAAAAAGTAGAATAAAACGCGATCCAAAGTGCAAATGTAATTAAAAACGATATCTCTAAAAATTTCATCTGGTTTCACAAAAAAACAAGCCACAATACAGCTCCATCAGTGGAAAAATTAAAAAGCTATAGCTCTCAGAAAACAGTGATGCAAAAATAATTATTTTTTTGTGAAATAGTTTTAATTGCGTAAAAGCCCTAATACATGAAGAAATTATCTTACTGACCCAAAGAATAAAGCTGCCTTATCAATTTTTATCAATTTTATCATGCCGTTCGGCATGAAATAAAGCAAAAAAAGCCAATTCCTGAATTGCTGTTTTTTTGCCATTCTGCCTCCCAAATATTGGAAGAGAAAGTAATCAAAAAATGTTATGTAACTAGAAATGGTACCATTAAAAGCATCAACTTACCCTGCAAAAAAACAACCCTGACATGACTCTGACTGTAGAAATATGAAAAAATTATAGCTCTTAAATATGCAGATGCAAAATCAAGTTTTTGCAGAAAAAAATGTCATTGGTTTGTGACAGCAGCCGAACATAAAAAAATATATAAATCTGGTATCGGTTTAATTGCACCAACCTGAAGAATAAAGTTGTGAAATCATTTATACCGCATGAGGAACGGTGTAAAAAATAAATAAAACCAACTCTTGACCTGCTGTTGATTTGTTCATTCTGCCTCCCAAAGATTGCATTATGGCTCAACTCACATTTATCCTGCTCTCTACGCTGAGCGCTTACATGGGGAGTTCCACTCTTCTAGCACTTAAGGGCTTTGCATATGGGGTTCGCAAACTCTTCTGTGAAAATCTGTACTCCAAAAGTCAAATGGTGCTCCTTACCTCCTGAGTCTTACCGTGTAGCTAAGCAGTACAGTACATAAGATTTATGGGGTATTTCCATGTTCAACAGAAATTGTGTGACAATTTTTCGTGCCATTTTTACTCATTTCTCCATTTGAAAATGTAAAATCTGGAGCTAAAACAACATTTTTGTTGTAAAAATGTAATTATTTTTTCTTCACTGTCCAATGGTATAAAATTCTATGACACACTTGTAGTGTTAATATGATCACTGCACCCCTAGATGAATTAATTGAGAGGTGTAGTTTATGGGGGGTTCTGCTGTTCTGGCAATTCAGGGGATCTCCCAGTGGCTCATGTCACTCTCAAACATAACAACAAAATTTGCACTATAATGTTGCCTTCCCTTCTGAGCTTTACACTGTGCCTGAAAAGTATTTCCCACATACTTGTAGGGTAATGGCACACTCAAAAGTAAAACAACAAACTCGGGGGTCCACTGTTTCCTATTATATTATATCCAATTATAATATAACCAACTGAGCATGTGGACGTGGGGATTCATGAATCGAGATAAAAGAGCAGCCCAAGATTAATTTTATATTTAATCACCGAAAAGGCACACTAGAAAAATACAGGTATATATACAGGAACAAATATACAGGTATACAGTCAGGAGTGCAGTACAAGGGTAGGATACAGATAGATTGCAATTACCGTGTTATGTAGCATGTGACCATAGGGAGGCACTGATGGATCACAGGTCCTAATCTTTGTTACGTGAATCTCTGGCTGCGTCAGCTAATGGGCTTTCTGCCAGTAGAAAGACTTGAGTGCAAAATGAGGAGCTGCCTGTTATCCCCTAGGCTGCTGCCTCCCCCACGCTGTGCCTACCCCTGGGCTGGGCCGCCTCCCTCCTCCCACATCTGAGAGTATGATTTTCCAGGCAGAACCGTGGATGGCCCATAACTTTCTGCCTAAAGTTCTAAATGGAACAGTAGCGGTGCCACTGGATTTTGCTGGATTTTATCTGTGCAGGGAGACCAAATACGGCGACTATATTTAATTCCATTTTAGCCAATCATTGGTAACTCAATAACGCAGAGTGCTAGGGGTGGCTGTCTGGTATGGGCTTGTGGGGAAAGGAATGCAGATTCCGATTATGTTCTCAGCTAGGTTCAGATATATTGCATTCTGGTATTATAGGTCTGTGAGGGATCTTTATCGGGGAGGGAGTGCCAACTTCACTCACCTTGGAGGAGGGGAGAAAAGGACCCAGCAGGGATTGGCTCTCTGGTGCCACCACTTGCCCCAAGTCAGTCAGGGAACTGCACCGAGGACAAATAGTTGCCAGAAAGGCTTCCCTTATAGGTACAAGTTATTGAGGTGCTCCCAGTGAGGGGGATATATATCACCAGTCCAGGCTGGGGATATATGTATAAACCTCCCATCCGTCACTTCCAGAGTTCCTCATTAACACAGTACGGTTTTCTGCCACCAGTTCCTCGTTCAAAATAAGCCCCATCCGACAGCTGGCTTATGTCGGGTCAGAAACTAACCAAGGGTAGCGTATAATATACAACAGAGCATGCAGACGTGGTGATTAGTGCATCGAGATAAAAGAGCAGCCCAAGATTAAGTTTATATTTAATCGTCGAAAATGTTCGCCAGAAATAAACAGGCATATATATACAGAATAATATACAAGTATACAGTCAGGAGTGCAGTACAAGGGTACGGTATAGATAGGTTGCAATTACCGTGTTATGTAGCATGTGACCACAGGGAGGCGCTGATGAATCACAAGTCCAAATCTTACAGGCTTTTCCTGGCTGCCTCAGGTAACAGATTCTCCTGACAGTAGAAAAATTAAGCTCAATTTGAGCTGCTCCCTCCCACACTCTATGCCCACCCATGGGCTTGTGCAGCCTCTCCCCTCCCATCTCTGAGAATATGATTTTCTGTCCAGAACTGTGGATGGCCCATAACTTTCCACCTGAAGCTCTGAATGGGTTGGTGGCGCTGCCACTGGCTTCCGCTGGATTTTATCTGTGCAAAGAGACTAAATATGTCTACGGAATGTAATTACGGTTAGCTATGCTTTAAAACTCAATAACACTGAGTGCTACAGGTGCCTGCTGGGCACGGGCGTATGGGGGAAGGAATGCCAATTCCGATTATGTGCTCAGCTAGTGTCAGAGATATTGCATTCTGTTATTATAGGTTATTTTCCAGATTCAATACCTAAGAGCCTTCCTGTGACTTGTTGTGCCATGGTGTTTCCATGTGCTTGAGTCAGAATCCAGTTTGGCTGTGACTAAAGAGAATTCACATCCTTGTGTTAACAGCTTCAAAGAGCTTCCTCCTGGAGTTTTAATTAAAGGAAAACATTGCATGACTTTTTATGGCTTTGGGGAATGCATGCCAAGGGAGGGGGCTGAGTGGTCTGAAACAAGTATTTTTGAGCCAAACTTATCTTGATGGGGAATTCCATCAGAAATCAAAATATAATTTTCCCATATCTCAAAAGGTCATTTTCCAGATTCAATATCTCAGAGCCTTGTGCTGGGACCTGTGGTGCCATGATGTCTGCAAGTGTTGGACAAAGGAATCCAGTTTGGCTGGTCCTGCACACGAATTCACACCCTGTGATGATTGCTGGGGACACAGGGTCTATGCCTTTCGGTCCCCCTAGAGAGAGTTTCAAAGGCCTTGTTGCTTGAGCTAATTAAAGAAAAACATTGATCCTGTGGAATTCCAACGTGTGGGCTGAGTTTAGGAGCATGTATTCTGGGTCAAGATGTACAGTAGGTACGGAAAGTATTCAGACCCTATTTACATTTTTCACTTTTGGTAAATTCAAAAAAGTTCATTTTTTTTCTCATTAGTGTACACTCTGCACCATATCTTGACTGAAAAAAACAGAAATGTAGAAATTTTTGCAAATTTATTAAAAAAGAAAAATGGAAATATCACATGGTCATAAGTATTCAGACCCTTTGCTCAGACACTCATATTTAAGTCACATGCTGTCCATTTCCTTGTGATCCTCCTTGAGATGATTCTACACCTTCATTGGAGTCCAGCTGTGTTAAATTAAACTGATAGGACTTGATTTGTAAAGGCACACACCTGTCTTATATAGATAAGACCTCACAGTTCACAGTGCATGTCAGACCAAATAAGAATCATGAGGTCAAAAAAACTGGCCAAGGAGCTCAGAGACAGAATTGTGGCAAGGCATACATCTGACCAAGGTTACAAAAGAATTTCTGCAGTACTCAAGGTTCCTAAGAGCACAGTGGCTTCCATAATCCTTAAATGGGAGATGTTTGGGACCACCAGAAGTCTTCATAGACCTGGCCGTTCAGCCAAACTGAGCAATTGTGGGAGAAGAGCCTTGGTGAGAAAGGTAAAGAAGAACCCCAAGATCACTGTGGCTGAGCTCCACAGATGCAGTAGGGAGATGGGATAAAGTTCCACAAAGTCTACTATCATTGCAGCCCTCCAACAGTCAGGCCTTTATGGCAGAGTGGCCCAACGGAAGCCTCTCCTCAGTGCAAGACATTTGAAAACCTGCATAGAGTTTGCTAAAAATGAAGGACTCTCAGACTATGAGAAATAAGATTCTTTGGTCTGATGAGACGAAGATTGAACTTTTTGGTGATAATTCCAAGCGGTAAGTGTGGAGAAAACCAGGCACTGCTCATCACCTGCCCAATACAATCTCAACAGTGAAACATGGTGGTGGCAGTATCATGTTATGGGAGTGTTTTTCAGCTGCAGGGACAGGACGACTGGTTGCAATTGAAGGAAACATGAATGTGGCCAAGTACAGAGATATCCTGGATGAAAACCTCTTCCAAAGTGCTCTGGACCTCAGAGGTGGCCGAAGGTTCACCTTCCAACAAGACAATGACCCTAAGCAGATAGCTAAAATAACAAAGGAGTGGCTTCAGAACAACTCTGTGACCATTCTTGACTGGCCCAACCAGAGCCCTGACCTAAACCCAATTGAGCATCTCTGAAGAGACCTGAAAATGGCTGTCTACCAATGTTCACCATTCAACCTGACGGAACTGGAGAGGATCTGCAAGGAAGAATGGCAGAGGATCCCCAAATCCAGGTGTGAAAAACTTGTTGCATCATTCCCAAGAAGACTCATGGATGTACTAGCTCAAAAATGTGCTTCTACTCAATACTGAGCAAAGGGTCTGAATACCTATGGCCATGTAATATTTCAGTTTTCTTTTTTAATAAATTTGCAAAAATTTCTACATTTCTGTTTTTTTTTCAGTCAAGATGGGGTGCAGAGTGTACATTAATGAGAAAAAATGAACTTTTTTGAATTTACCAAATGGCTGCAATGATACAAGTGATACAGTAAAGATGTATATCTTTGTACCGTGTTAGCCAGTAGATAGTTTACCGTGTTACCTTTTAAGGCGCTTGTGTGAGGAACAAATAAGTGTGGTGGAGAGTAGGAGGTCTTGGGAGAATCGAAGATTATGTGAGGGAAGATTTTGGGAGATTAGTTCAGAGATATAGAGAGGGGACAGGTTGTGGATGGGTTTGTAGGTCAGTGTTAGTAGTTTGAACTAGATTCGTTGGGGAATTGGGAGCCAGTGGAGGGATTTGCAGAGGGGAGAAACAGGGGAGTAGCGAGGAGAGAGGTGGATTAGTCAGGCAGCAGAGTTGAGAACAGACTGAAGTGGTGCAAGAGAGTTGATGGGGAGGCCACAGAGGAGGGTGTTGCAGAAATCAAGGTGGGAGATGAAGAGGGCATTCACAAGAGTTTTAGTAGAAGGAAGGCATTCTCCTGTGGCAGGGTAGTGCACTGGCGTCAATACGCTTGGAGAGCCCAGTCGGTACCCCCCCGTTCCCCTCTTTGTCGGAACCAGTACAGTCATCCTCCGCATTATGGGATGGCTCAGCGGCCATCATTCTCGTACGGCTTCAAGTGCTTGAAGCCAGGCTTTTCAGCCTTCAGTCACAGACACAGCAACAACCCGAGCACCCACACACCTACATTACTTGCACTCGGACTGTCTAGTGCTGAGCTGATCTTAGGACCCCAGCAGCAAAAAGCTACTGCTGTTTGTCCTTAGCGTCTGGGAGTAGGAATCCCACGCACACTATTATCTCGATCCCACCGCTCTACTACCAATCTGTGACGGATCGCACAAGGGAAGAGATGTGTTGACTTCACTCACCTCTGGGGAGGGGAGAAAAGGACCCAGCAGGGATCAGCTCTCTGGCACCACCACTTGCCCCAGATCAGTCAGGGAACTGCACCGAGGGCAAATAGTCACCAAAATGGCTTCCCTCATAGGTCCGAGTTATTGAGGAGTTATTCTTTTCCCCTGAGGAAGCCACACTTACTGGCTATACACGTGGGGCTCCTCCCTCCACATACCATGTTGTGACCAGCATCCACCTATAGGTCTATCGCTGCCTTTTTTATCCCTTGCCAGTCTTTACCATGTGCTATATTCTTTACCTTTAGGTTAATGCTCAATTTGACTCTCTTTACCATTCAGGGTCTTCCATCTTTACTCCATCTTGGGCTCTTTATGCAGCTTGATTTACAAGATATTTGGTACCATACCACTAACACAGTATGGTATTTTGCCACCAGTTCTTCGTTCGATAGCAGACTTATATTGGGTCAGGAACCAACCCTGGGGTAGTGTATAATATAACCAACTGAGCATGCGGACGTGAGGATTTGTGAATCGAGATAAATGAGCAGCCCAAAGTTAATTTTATATTTAATCACCGAAAAGGCGCATTAGAAAAATACAGGTATATATACAGGAACAAAAATACAGGTATACAGTCAGGAGTGCAGTACAAGGGTAGGATACAGATAGATTGCAATTACCATGCTATGTAGCATGTGACCAGAGTGAGGCGCTGATGGATCTCAGGTCCAAATCTTTGTTACGTGATTCTCTGGCCGCGTCAGCTAACGAGCCTCTTGCCAGTAGAAAGACTAAGTGCAAAATGAGGAGCTGCCTATTATCCCCTAGGCGGCTTGCTCTTTCACGCTGCACCCACCCTTGGGCTGGGCCGCATCCCTCCGTCCATAATTTTCCACCCGAAGCTCTAAATGGAACTGCAGCGGCGCCACTGGATTCTTCTGGATTTTATCTGTGCAGGGAGATCAAATACAGCTACTGTATTTAATTTCTATACTTGGTAACTCAATAACACAGAGTGCTAGGGGTGGCTGCCTGGTATGGGCTCATGGGGAAAGGAATGTAGATTCCGATTATGTGCTCGGCTAGGTTCAGAGATATTGCATTCTGTTATTATAGGTCATTTTCCAGATTCAATACCTCAGAGCCTTGTTCTGGGACTTCTGGTGCCATGATGTCTGCATGTGGCTTGAGTTGGACAAAGGAATCCAGTTTGGCTGGTCCTGCACATGAATTCACACCCCTGTGATAATTGCTGGGGACCCAGGGTCTATGCCTTTCGGTCTCCCCTGGAGAGAGCTTAAAGGCCTTGTTGCTTGAGCTAATTAAAGAAAAACATTGATCCTGGGGAATTCCAAGGGTGGGGGCTGAATTTGGGAGAAAGTATTCTGGGCCAAGATGTATCTGACAGGGCATTCAATCAAAATTATATCATTTTCCCATATCTCACAAGTGCCAAAACAAAAAAATATAAATGTGGTATTGATGTAATCATACTGATCCAAAGAATATAATTGCCTTATCAATTTTACTACAAGCGGAATGGCATAAAAAAATAAATCCCAAAAATATCTCCTGAATTGCTGGTTTTTGTTCATTCTGCCTCCCAAAAATCATAATAGAAAGCGATAAAAAATGTAATGTGCTCGAAAATGGTACCAATAAAAATAACAACTCGTCCTGCAAAAAACAAGCCCTCACATGACTCTGTCAGCTGAAATATGGAAAAATTATAGCTATCTAAATATGGGGATTAGTGATGAGCGAAAGTGCTTGCCACTACTTGTTACTCGCCCGAGTATCACGGTACTCGGTCTACTCGGCGAGCACCAAGCATTTGAGGGATTACTCGGCGGGAACTCGGGTCTCCACCCAGCATTTATGGTGGACTTTACAGACCCAATCACAATGCAGGGATTGTCTGCCAGGCAATGAAACGCCATAGCCATCTTTGTTGTGGTCGTGCCATGATTGGCTGGCCACACAGCATCATGAGGGGTATAAGAGACCAGACGCCGCCCTGCTCACCACATTCAGCTCCGGATTGAGATAGTGTAGGGAGAGCTGCTGCCAAGATAGGTTCAGATTTGGCGATTTCTTAGTCAGTGTGGGGTCTCCCATCCTAAACTACTCAAATCCAGATAAAGCAACAATCCTTCTAAGGACTAATTCCGGAGTATATAGGTTCCAGTATTAGGTAGGCAGGGGATTGTACTTCGCTCTATACACATCAGTGCAAGGCCTGTATGTGTGTATATAGATCATTGCATACATCAAGAGGGTCCATTCCCTTCCTGTGTTCTGGTGCTACTGCTGCTACCTGTATGATATATTGGCTGTATATAGCTAGCCTCAGGTGTAATTGGAATACAGGCCACACATTTTAAGGGGTGGTATCTCCGTGCCAGCTCATATCTGTGCGTGCTGAAAGTTTGGCCAGTGTACGCCAGTTTTCTTTTTTTTGCGCCAGGTGCTGAGCTCGGCCCTGGGGGGTGATACAGCCCAGTTAGGGAGGTGGAAAAACTGGCATATGTTGAGGTGTAGGCTGGACGATCAGCAGCTGCAAATAGAGGAATTTGAGAAGTCGGAGGAAGAGGAGGACAAAGCGAGCCATTTTGCTGCCAACCTATGTGTCATCAGGGGAAGGTGGTACAAAATCCTTTGAAACCCAGGCATGGTTCATTTTAATGAAGGTGAGATCACCAACATTTTGGGTCGACAGCCGGGTCCTTCTTTCTGTCAGGATTGATCCAGCTGCACTGAAGACTCTTTCTGATAGCACACTACCAGCAGGGCAAGCGAGCTCCTGTAAGGCATATTGTGCCAATTCAGGCCAGGTGTCCAGTTTACAGGCCCAGTAGTCAAAGGGGAATGAACTGTGAGGGAGAACATCGATAGGGGAGGAGAGGTAATTTTGAACCATAGTTGACAACTGGTGTCTCCTGTCTGTTGCAATCGATTCAGTATTACCAGTCGTGTGAGCGTTACTTGAGAAATCAGACCACAACATGGTCATGAAACCCGTCTCCAACGCCACTTCAGCTGTGTGCACCACGAACACCTCTTCCATTTGGCCCAGTACGGCACGTGGTAGAACCTGCACCGCTGCTGTGTGCTGGGAATGCCTCTAACAAACGGTTTACCAGAGTTGCTTGTTTGGTTCCCAATATTAGCTCTAGGTTCTCCTGTGGCATAATGTTCTGTAATTTGCCTTTATAGCATGGATCAAGGATGCTGGCCAACCAGTAGTCGTCATCCTTCATAATTTTGGCAATGCGGGGGTCCCTTTTTAGGATCCGCAAGGCATAATCACACATGTGGGCCAATGTTCCAGGTGTCAATGATACACTAGAAAAGAAATGTTCCAGCTCCTTAAAAACTTGAAACTTTATTGATCCATTAAAACAAAATTGTGAGAGGTTTTAAATGCTCCATGAAGGAAAGCCACATACAGCGACGCGTTTCGATCAAATAATCTTCATCAAGGCTGCTATACATATGTGCAAATGACAAACCTATATAATGCATCTGAACCAATAGTATCTAGAATAGTAATCACATGATAAACTCAAGGTCCTGGAAGGTACACATTAAGATTGGCAGTGATCAAAGGTCCTAGAAGGTATGCATTGCAGATCACCATTAGAAAATAAAATAACAAAAACAGAAGAAAAATTAAATGAAAAGTACAATATGGCATAGAGAAAAATCAAATTAATATTTGTAGTGATACATCAATTCGTTCTTTTTATTCAATCCATTTGGATATCTCGTGTTCAAAGTAAAAATCCAAAAAGCCTCCCTGGTGAGAAGACATCTGCCGATGTCTCCACCTCGTGAGAATCTATTAACGCTTTCTATGGCACAAACCTGAAAAAACGCAGTACTGCGATCATGATGGGTAATAAAGTTTTTAGCGGCCGCTGACACATTCCGATTCGTATTAGTAATATTCCTGATGTCGGATAAATGCTCCGATATTCTTGTTTTCAATTTCCTTGTCGTGCATCCGACATATGATAAACTACAAGAGATACAATTAATCTTATACACTACATGTGTCGAATTACAATTCATATATTGTTTGATGTCATAACTGACAGACTGATTATTATTATTAAAGGTTTTAGTGACTAACGCATGTCTGCATGTCTTACAATTATTCACACCACATTTAAAAAAACCTTTAAATCTCAACCATGAATCACTTTTACTATTAGATTGAAACATGCTGGGTGAAACCTTGTTACCAATAGATGGTGCTTTTCTCGCTACTATATTTACTCCGGGCTGTAAAATCTCACCCAAAATGTCATCTTCATACAAGATTGGTAAGAATCTATTTATAATCTTTTTTATTTCACTAAATTGAGAACTAAATTGTAAACTAACAAAAGGTCTATCACGATATGAAACATTATTTTGAGCACGTGACAACTCATCACCAGAATCAAACAAATTCTCACGTTTTTTCTGATCCATAATACGTTGAACTCTATTAATCATCCACCGAGGATAATTTCGACTAATCAATCTATCATCCAACATACTAAATTGTCCCTCCAAATTTACTTGTGAGCTACAGTTTCTTTTGATTCTGATATATTCACCCAGGGGAACAGACCTAATGGTATGTCTCGGGTGACTGCTAACAGGATGGAGAATTGTATTTCCCCCAAATGATTTATAGTGTGTTTTAGTGGAAATGATTTGACCTTGTACACCACACAAGTCTAGATCCAGAAAAGAAATTGACTTAGAATCATATTTATGTGTAAAGTGAATATTGAAATCATTAATTCCAATGTACTCCATGAAATCCGGTATGGCAGACACATCGCCCTCCCAAATGATCAGGATGTTGTCGATGTATCTGCCATACCAGACCAGGAAGTCACAAAATGGATTCTCTGCAGAAAAAATGTAATTAAACTCCCAATGAGCCATGACGAGATTAGCTAAAGAGGGTGAAAACTTAGCACCCATCAGTCACCACTCCAGAACGTTGTAAATAAAACTTATTCTCAAATGTGAAAAAATTGTGGGTGAGAATAAAAAAAATTACCTGCAAAAGAAAATTAATTAAATCATCTGAATATTGACTAAATTTTTGCAAGTGAAATTGAAGCGCCATCATAGCAACATTGTGTGGAATACATGTGTACAATGACAACGTCACAACATAACCAAGTGAAACTGCTGCTCCAAACTTTTTTGGAAAATGCCTTAAGGACATCCTTAGAATCCTTGATGAAACCAGGAATCCTGCAAACCAGGGGTTGCAAGAGGGAGTCCACCCATTCTCCCAAATGTTCATTTGATGAACCGATACCCGACACAATTGGTCTCATCGGTGGAATTCTCATTTCTTTATGTATCTTCGGTAAGCCGTGCATAATAGGAAGTATTGGATGTGATACTTCAAGATACTCTGCTTGCTTCTTTGATAACACTCCAAGAGTGAAGCCTTCTTTAATGATGTTATCTATTTCAACTTTAAATTTAACAGAGGGATTGGTATCAAGTTTCTCATAAACATCTTTTTCTTCCAAAAGCTCCATCATTTTGTCACAATAATCACTTTTATTCATTATAACAACCACTCCACCTTTATCCGACATCTTAATGATTATGTCCGACATCCTTCTCAAATCTTCCAAAGCCAACTTATGGTATCGAGAAAGATTGGACATTGTCATGTAGTTTTTTTAATTCTCTTTCAACAATTTCTTGGAATTTTTCCATACTATCAGATCTTGACTGAATTGGGTAAAATGATGGATTTTTCGTTTTAAAGTGAGACACTGCCAGTGGTGGGTGGAGGAGCACTTTCTGCCAAATCTACATCCCTCCATTCACGCACAAACCCTGTATCTGACCTTGGCAAGCCAACATTTTCTCTTGACCCCTGAGAAGCATCATCCTCCCCAAAATAATCATCCCCCTCATCCTCCTCCTGTTCTTTCTCCACCTCGTCCAGGACAGTTCCCTGAGCAGACAATGCCTGACTGTCATGAAGGCTTTCCTCCTCTTCCTCCTCCGCTGCAGACGCCTGATCCTTAATGTGTGTCAAAGTTTGCATGAGCAGACGCATAAGTGGGATGCTCATGCTTATGATGGCGTCGTCTGCGCTTACCAGCCGTGTGCATTCCTCAAAACACTGAAGGACTTTACAAAGGTCTTTCAGCTTTGACCACTGCACACCCGACAACTCCATGTCTGCCCTCAAACTGCCTGCCCGTGTATCCTCCCACAAATGCATTACAGCCTGCCTCTGTTCGCACAGCCTCTCAACCATGTGCATGGTGGAGTTCCACCATGTTGCAACGTCTATGATTAGGCGATGCTTGGGGAGGTGGAGCGATCGCTGCAGCCTCTGCATACGACTGGAGTCTATGGTCGAGCGACGGATGTGGGATTCACAGACGGCGATACGCAAGTGATGCTGAGGAGCAGGGGGGAGGACATAGAAAACGCCACCCTCCGGACCTGACCGCCCTGATTGACAGCGAAAAATACGAACTTTACTAAGGTATTTTTCTATCAAAACGGGGGTATCAGGATATATGATACCTACCGATAGCTTGCTTATGGGATGCACTATTTAGCCATATCTTTAGATGATATGGCTAAAATGGGGTGACAGATTCCCTTTAACAGCAGAGACATATGCAATAAGGACTTTACAGCTGGAAATGGTTTACAGCAGGATAATTATTATTTGTATGGAAACTGGTTGCTTGCTTGAAGAGATGTAGTTAGTTACCCAGTGGATTAATGGAGAGAAATAATGTTCAGATAACTTACTTGCAAAGAAATTGTTGTGAAAACCACCAATACTAGTTGAAATGAGTCTGGTCACAGGTACTTGTAACAACAGAGAATAAAATAGCTCCAGGATTCAGAGGACTGAGTTAGGAAGCAGATGTAGATTCTTGGATATCAGGTAAGAGATTGCTATGGTTAAACAGTTGAATGAAGTGAATGATGAGATGAACTGCTGTAATACACATACAGTGGGTTCGAAAAGTATTCAGACCCCTTTAAATTTTCACTCTGTTTCATTGCTGCCATTTGGTAAATGCAAAAAAGTTCATTATTTTTTCTCATTAATGTACACTCTGCAACCCATCTTTACTGATAAAAACTAGATGTAGAAATTTTTGAAAATGTATTAAAAAAGAAAAACTGAAATATCACATGGTCTTAAGTATTCAGACCCTTTGCTCAGACCCTCATATTTAAGTCACATGCTGTCTATTTCCTTTTGATCCTCCTTGAGATGGTTCTACTCCTTCACTGGAGTCCAGCCATGTTTAATTAAACTGATAGGACTTGGTTTGTAAAGGCACACACCTATCTATATAAGACCTCAGAGCTCACAGTGCATGTGAGATCAAATGAGAATCATGATGTCAAAGGAACTGGCCAAGAAGCTCAGAGACAGAATTGTGGCAAGGCACACATCTGGCCAAGGTTACAAAAGAATTTCTGCAGTACTCAAGGTTCCTAAGAGCCAGTGGCCTCCATAATCCTTAAATGGAAGAAGTTTGGGACCACCAGCAGTCTTCCTAGACATATATTGAGGCTATGGGTGCACTACAATAACTAAATAATAACAAAGCAGGTGCGGACCGGTAGAAATGGAACAACTCAGAAAGGGACACAGGAAAAAGTACTACAGTATAAATGCGCACACTTCACCAGACAAAAATATATGTGAAAAGTAGAAAACTTTATTGGCATACAAAAATGAAGCGCAAATAAAACAGAATTAAAAACAACGGACACACGTCCTGAGACCCAGCCCCATATCAGTGATCAAGTATAATACAAACGAGCCAGAGGCAAAACATGATGAAATACAATCTAAAATGCTGGACATGCAATACTAAAACATGAATGATGCAACACTACATATACAGAGGGGAGAAAGCCTAGTCTGAACGATAACTCTAAGTAATGAACATGTGAAGCATGTATAACAAGCAGCACCTGAACAATGCGGGTACTGACCCTGTATGGACCTAAGACAGTGTTAAATTAGAAGATGCAAAAAAGTCATGAGCAAATGCCAGGCAAAAAGCCTGAAATAGTAGTGCATGCACGACTAACAATAAGTCGTAGCAAATGCCCCCAGCTCAAAGAAGGAAAGATAGTTACCCAAGCGATATCCTCATAATGGAGGAATGAAAGGATAAATAGGCAAGGATCTCAGCGGTGGTCCTAGAAGTGGCCCCACGCGTTCTGCCGTAGCCAGTATGGCTTCATCAGGGAGAGTACTGAGAGTAATGCAAAGGGGTTGTTAAATACCTTTTTAATCGATCGGTAAAAACCTGCACGTGTGAGCCATCAGACCGCAGCCGAAACAGGAAGTCGGCAATTCAAGGAGACCAGCAGTCTTCCTAGACCTGACCATCCAACCAGTCTGAGCAATCGTGGAAGAAGAGCCTTGGTGAGAGAGGTAAAGAAGAACCCCAAGATCACTGTGGCTGAGCTCCACAGATGCAGTAGGGAGATGGGAGAAAGTTCCACAAAGTCAACTATTACTGCAGACCTCCACCAGTTGGGCCTTTATGGCAGAGTGGCCCAACGGAAGACTCTCTTCAGTGCCAGACATATGAAAGCCCGCATAGAGTTTGCTAAAAAAAACACATGAAGGACTCACAGACTATGAGAAATAAGATTCTCTGGTCTGATGAGACAAAGATAGAACTTTTTGGTGATAATTCTAAGCGGTATGTGTGGAGAAAACCAGACACTGCTCATCACCTGCCCAATACAATCTCCACAGTAAAACATGGTGGTGGCAGTATCATGCTATGGGGGTGTTTTTCATCTGCGGGGACAGGACGACTGGTTGCAATTGAAGGAAATATGAATGTGGCCAAGTACAGAGATATCCTGGATGAAAACCTCTTTCAGAGTGATCTGGACCTCAGACTTGGCCGAAGGTTCACCTTCCAACAAGACAATCACCCTAAGCACACAGCCAAAAAAACAAAGGAATGGCTTCAGGACAACTCTGTGACCATTCTTGACTGGCCCAGCCAGAGCCCTGACCTAAAACCAATTGAGCATCTCTGTAGAGACTTGAAAATGGCTGTCCACCAACGTTCACCATCCAACCTGATAGAACTTTAGAGGATCTGCAAGGAAGAATGGCAGAGGATCCCCAAATCCATGGGTGAAAAACTTGATGCATCATTCCCAAGAAGACTTATGGCTGTACTAGCTGAAAAAGGTGCTTCTACTCAATACTGAGCAAAGAGTCTGAGTACTTATGACCATGTGATATTTCAGTTTTTCTTTTTTAATAAATTTGCAAAAATTTCTATATTTCTGTTTTTTTTCAGTCAAGATGGGGTGCAGAGTATAAATTAATGAGAAAAAAATTAAATTTTTTGCATTTACCAAATGGCTGCAATGAAACAAAGAGTGAAAAATTTAAAGGGGTCTGAATACTTTCAGAACCCAGTGTAGTAGCTGAGAGCTATGCTTCCTGCTCCAGGCCCAATCATTGCTTGCTTCTGAATGGGAGTAGAACCTATCTGATGTTCATCATAAAGTGTTCTATTGACATCATGCCACTCAATGGCTACCATAGTGCAGAGGAAGATGGCAATGGTGGCTGGAATGGAAATCTATACTCTTCAGCATTGAGTCCCTCATTTGTCTTGGCTGCCACATGGACAATGCCATGAAGAGGCCTTCATAAGGAAATATCATACTGGCCCTACATTCAAGTTTGTGGTGTGGAGGTGGCATAATGTACCGTAGCCAAACCCCTCTTTTCTTTAATCCAGGGACACTAAAAGCCTTACATTGATTTGGCCATGGAACATGGAATCAATTCTCCAAAGTGCCCCAGGAGCTGTTTTTCAAGGCAAAAATGCAAGGTTGCATGTTTCCCTTGCTACTTTGAGCAGCCTGCATGGCCTATATGTGCTAACATAGCCTGTAGCATCTCTGGGTTTGTCACCCATCAATCACATCTTGGACTTCATTGGTCAGCAATCGCATAGGGAACTGCCAGCAGTGGATATTGATAATTTGCATACCCATTCAGCATGGCAAACATTCTTCAGACAACCATTATTAAACTCACTGCTAGCATGCCAAGGTGTTTGCGCATTTCATAGAATCATAGAATCATATAATGGTAGAGTTGGAAGGGACTTCCTGAGCCATCTGGTCCAACCCCCTGCTCAAAGCAGGATTCACTAAATCATCTGTTTGAAGGCTTCTATTGAAGGAGAACTCACCACCTCTCGTGGCAGCCTGTTCCACTCACTGATCATCCTAACTGTCAAAAAGTTTTTTCTAATATCTAATCTGTGTGTCCTCCCATTCAGTTTCATCCCATTGCTTCTAGTCTTTCCTTGTGCAAATAAGAATAAAGATGATCTTTCTACAATGTGACAGAGATATTTGTATACAGCTATTAAGTTTCCTCTCAGACTTCTCTTTTGCAAGCTAAACATTCTCAAATCCTGCAACCAAATCCTGCAACCGTTCCTCATAGGACATGGTTTGCAGAC
>VIAB01019434.1:5276-20385 GCA_009801035.1 Oophaga pumilio | reverse complement strand
AATGAGAAGGTGTGTCCAAACTTTTGGTCTGTACTGTGTGTCATGCAATAAAATTAATTAATTATGTAAAAATCATACAATGTGATTTTCTGGATTTTTTTTTAAGATTCTGTCTCTCACGGTTGAATTGTACCTAAGATAAAAATTACAGACCTCTCCATTCTTTGTAGGTAGGAAAACTTGCAAAATCGACAGTGTATCAAATACTTATTTTCCCCACTGTATATACCCAGTCCTAACAATTGGGATTTTTTAAAAAACTAATTAGTGTAGCTGCTCATTTAGGTTAATGAAATTGATTGTGAAAGGCTACAGTAAGCAGAGCGCTGTACCTGTAACAGTACACTGGGTGTGATAAGGCAGTGAATGCTGGTGCCAGTAGGTCTGTCTGCTGCTTGATGCTATTATACTATACAAAAAAATTCCAGCTGTAAAATGGTTAGAAAACAAAACCATATTAAAGAAGCACTCCCATTTATATTTTTTTAGGGCTTGCTCATACTATCATTATTTGGTCAGTATTTCACATCACTATTTATAACCTAAAACCAAGAGTGGGTCAAAAATGCAGAAGTAATGCACGGGTTTCTATTATACTTTTTCTCTGATTGTCCCTCACCTGTTTTCGTCTTAAGGTACTGCCACAGTTAGCGATCTCGTTAGCGATCTAGATAACGACGCAAGCTAATGAGATCGTTGGTGTGATCTCTTTTAGGTCGCTAGTAGCTGCCAAACAGGAGATCTCATAAACGACTCATCAGCGGTCAGCGATCTCTTTAACGACTTTGGCGGTCGTTAGAATGTCATTAGCATGTACTGAGCGCTTCTGATTCATAGGAATTTCCAGCAATCGCTCCTGCTCTCTGCGTCCTGCTAGCCTGCTTTGCAACTTCTGCGATCCTCTCTGTGACGCAAAAGAGAACTTACAGATATTGCGATCCACTTCGTGACGCTAAACAACATATGCGTCACAAACAAGGTCGCTCGTCGTTTGCAAAAGGTGCCAAACACAGCGATATATGCTCACCAGCGGGACGCCAATGATCAAAAAACGGTCCAGAACGCTAGTGAACGATCAGCGACATCACAGCAGGGGCCACATCGTTGCTACATGCCACACACAACGAGGTCGCTAACGAGATCGCTAAATAGTGACGTTTTAGTGATCTCGTTAGCGATCTCGTTTGCGATCTCGCTTAGTGTGGCATACCCTTTACTGATGTGAAATACTGACCAAATACTGATAGTGTGAGCGAGCTCTTACAATTCGGGAAGAGCGAATGGCTTCGGATAACTCCTTATCTAAATAGCTATAGCGCTTACTGAATAGCTGCATCGGGAACACGGATACCTGAAGTGCTCCCGAAAATCAGCTGTTCGGCATCACATTTGCATGTGTCACTGCTGTGTGACAGTTACAACACATGCATGAAGAGCTTGTTTTTTGTGACTGTCACACAGCCGTGATACATGCAGCTGCGGCACCAAACAGCTGATTATCGGGAGCGCTCCAGGTATCCGGATTCCCAATGCAGCTATTCGTAAGCGCTATAGTTAATCGGATAAGGAGTTATCCGAAGCTATTCGCTCATCCCTACTTACAATGTATGCCTATGAAGCATCAGAGCGCGGCTCCACAGGCTTTCATTGTAAAAGTGACTTTGGCGGTAACATCACTGCTGTAGATGAGTATATTAGTACAAACACACTACATTACATGCTCATATACATATTTAGTAAAAATAATATAGATGGGAATGCTCATTTAACAATAACCTTTAAATATAGCCATAATGTGTCCTTGAATTTATTTTTTATGGGTCAAGTTAAGAGTTTGGCTTTGCATTTATCGAACAGGGTTGATCTATAGATCTGAGATATTATAGCATTCATCTAAATTATAATGCTATGAGGGTTCTAATACATATCACGTCGACATTTTTGTTCAAAGAGCCACATTATCATACTGAACCAATCCAAAAAGGCAGCCAGATTTTTTTAAAGGGGTGCTTACATGAATACATCAGCAGAACCACATCAGTACATTAATACATCATCATAACCAAGTTCTGAGTATTTAAAAAGGATTTGGAGAGTTTCTGCTAAAAATAATAGTGTCAACACACCCACACTTACTTAATTTTGAGGATTTTTCTGCTTTAAAATGAAGTTACATGTTCAGAACCACCGCTAGCATATGAATACATCACCAATTGATGAAGTGCAGCTTCAGGTCAGCAGTATATACACTTGTATCAAGTGTACCTTCAATCCCCAGTAAGTCCTTAACAATGGTAGGAGACACTGGGATTTATTGTTACCAGCTATCATCAAGACTGCGAACCATACAGGAACCACAGTACATGTGAAACGTAGTCAGTATCACAAATAAACATGTACATCCAGGAACCTTAAGGGCCCGTCTCACACAACGATCTCGCTAGCGAGATCGGTGCTGAGTCACTAGTTTTGTGACGCAGCACCGAGCTCACCAGCGATATCGCTGTGTGTGACATTCAGCGACGATCAGCCCCCCTGCCGGGTATCGCTGATCGTCGCTGAAATGTCTGGACATTTTTTTGATCGCTGGTCTCCCGCTGACAGGCACGCATCGCTGCGTGTGACAGGCGGGAGACCAGCGATCCGCTGGTAACCAAGGTACACAGCGGGTTTCCAGGCGCGGGGCTGTGCCTAGAAACCCGCTGTGTACCTTGGATACCAGCGCCCTGCTGCAGGGAGCTGGTAACCAAGGTACACAGCGGGTTTCCAGGCACCGTGCAGCGCCTGGAAACCCGATGTGTACCTTGGTTACCAGCTCCCTGCATCAGGGCGCTGGTATCCAAGGTACACTGCGGGTAACTAGCAATGTTTACCCGCAGTGTCCTTGTGCTGATCGCTGCCTGAGCTGCCTGTTTGGCAGCTCAGCAGCGATAATATAGCGATACACCAGCGATCCTGATCGTTGTCGGGATCGCTGGTGTATCGCTATGTGAGACTCAGCCTTTATAGGTAACATCTTCTCTAATTGAAGGCACTCCTATCCCTCTTATCTCCAACCCCTTTGTCATAGTACAAACATGATGAGATATCATGCCCAGAGCTCATCTCTCCAGATTTCCCTCTTCTCCACCTTCAGCAGCATTTCCCAACATGGTGGACTTAAAAAAGTATCATTCTACTGCCTCATAAATAAATAAAAATATCTCCTAGGCTGCACCCCTGAATAAATAATCTCCCCTCACTGTCTACCTGCACAAAATTTTCCCCCCACACTACCCTTCTCCATAATGTCTTATACTGCAACACTCCATAATGTCTACATACACTGCCCCTCTCCAAAATATTCTTCTAACAGCCCCTCTCCACAATGTTCACTGACACTGCCCCTGTCTATAATGTCCTCACCACACTGCGCCTCTCCATAATATCCCAGTGCCACGCTCCATAGTATCTCCCCCATACTCCTCTCTCCGTAAGTCCCCCACACTCTGCCCCTCTCCAAAATATTTCCCACATTTCCTCTCTGCATACTGTGCCCCTTCACAATTCTTCCTCGTTCGTTGCCCCATATTTGCCCCCATAGTAACACCAACCCCCATACTATGTCTCTCCTCCAATAATAGGATATTTAATCTTCAGCTCCTTCAATAGCGCTTATTGTTTCAGGCCATATCCTTGCTACCTCTGTGCTTTGGCGCTGGTGACTGCAGCAGTGTGATGAAGTCAGCAGTATGATGACCTCATCATGCCACTGCACATTGGAGCTCCTCTCTCCCAGTCTCAGTGCCAAAATGTTCAACTGTATTCGCGTCTTGAATACGAAAATACAGTTGAATACAGGCAAATGAGAACCAGAGTCTCGTGGCCGTACAACATCTTCAGCACGTCGCATGTGGCCGCGAGCCATGTGTTGGGCAGGCCTCTCTTAGACCCTTCCCTATGCAGCCAATTTTCAGTTATGCACTTTCAATTTTTTATTCACGTTTTACAAAGTTATAACTTTCTTTGTTTTGCATCAATACAGCCAAGTAAGGGCTTTTATTCTGAGACACATTGTATATCATGAAAGCAGCAATACCAAACTTGTATTGTTTTTTTATTTACTTAGGTTAAATTTTTTTTTTAAAGATTTATAAAAAAAAATAGTCTTGATTGCCTTTTTATGAGTGTTTACTTTTTTGTCAATTAACCTATACAAAGGTTTATGTTTTGCATAGTAGATAATGTTTTTATGGGTATCATTCTTGGGGCACAAATTATGTTTTGTTCAGTTTTATTGCATTTTTGGGGAAGATGCATCAGCCAAAAAAACGATTGTGACATTTTGATTTTTTTTCTTAATGGCTTAAGTATGATATTTTCATAAACTGTAATTTGGTAGCTTTGGCAATTTCAAAAAAAGTTACATATTTTTTACATTTTTTTAATACTATCTTTTTTTCCAGTCTCCACTGAGGTTTTGAACCTGGGAAAATCTTATTATTCATTTTATTGATTTCAGTATGTAGAAAAAATTGAGGTCTCCTATGAGGTTTAGTAGGCTCCTGGCTGGGGTGGCAACAGAACAGTATGTTGCAAGGGTATAGGGGAGAGAGGGACACCCAAGGAGGATAGCTCATCTTAAATATCACTGTCACAGTATTAAGGCTTTAAACAGCAGCAATCTCCATTAGATGCCGTTAGCAGAAGATGCCATCTGTATAACAACTTTCACAGTCACTGTGTGTGGAGTTTCGAAGCCTGCTTCATACAACCTCACCCGACCTATGATGAACATGTATGTCACAAATTGAAAAGGGGGTTGTGGCTACTGAGTAATGCTTTTCATGTCTGCGGTGGGACTGCAAGCAAATTGAACACTAGCTTCACAAAGAGAGGAACATAGATCATGGTCGCAGAGAATGAGACCACGACTGCAACCCAGAGCAATTTAATTTATACTATTCATGGCACTCTTAAAAAGAGGGAATGCAGTGCCCAAGTAGGGTACTCAGCTTGTAGTCAATAAAGTTGAAGAAACTTGGCACTCACAGAAGAGATAAGGTTTGAAAAGCAAGGTTCCATTTATTTGTGCATCCAGAAAAAAATAACCATTGTCAAACGTTTTCGGTCCTAAATTGGACCTTCATCAGGACTGGTATAGTAGTATGATCTGTATAATCCAGAGTGCTTGTCGTGTCATCAAGTGGAGCTTAAACAAGGACCCTGGTGGCCTGGATGTCCATGTGGAGCCGAGGGTGGAACCTGTGGAATTCCAGCGTTATAGGAAACTGCAATCTGTGTCGCTGGGGATGGCAACACAGATTGCAGGAAGGATGTGGCTGGTAGACAGACCAGCACAAGTAGGTTAAGTGAAGGAACACAGGATGAGCTCAGGTGCGTGATCAATGGTGCTGGTTCAGACAAGAGAGGTGTGGGCAGCGGAATAGGCATGGACAAGGCAGGTCAGGCTCAGGACTAGGTAGAGACAGGATAGACTCAGGAACAGGTTAAAGCAGGACAACTGGGTACAAGTACAGACAGGACAAGATCTGATTCAGGGACAACAAGTACAGGGAGCTTACAACTAGGTAGCAGGACTAAACTCAGATACTAATGTTGCTAAGGTACCTACCAATTGGGGAGGGTGCCTTAAATACCTAATGTCTTCCAGCCATTGGCTAGTGAAATTTACAAAATTGCGCGCATGGCTCCTTTGAGAAAGAGGGATTGCACACACACACTCCCAAAGCATATTCACAGGAGACCTGGGTGTCAGGGCAAGGCCCTTGGAGGCGGCAGGGCCAGTGGGGACCAGAGCAGTCCGGGGGGGGTGAGTGAACATGCTGTCATCCCTGCAGAGAAAAGGAAGGAGACATGTGCAGGGCTGCCGAGGCTGCTATAACAGATATTGGGGCACAAAGGAGAATTTTACTATTGTTTAGGGGACACAAAAGGTGACATAAACATAAATGCTGTATCGGTGCCCCATGGGATGAGATTTATTCTATGAGGGGGGTCACGAATGGGGACATCACTGCTGTAATATATTTTATTTTTATGAATATTTCCAATAACAAGGTATTGTTCAAAGTGGATCAACTTAATAAATACAGTAACCCTTTTATAGACATAGTATAACATAAAAAGTCAATACTTTATGTACATAATAATATGGGAAAATATCACAAGAATATAATGGCTATTTAAAGAGAAATGTAGAATGTTCTGTTCCAATAAGTTATGATTTCAATTCAGATTCTATAGTGGTAGAGAACTAGAAAAGTCAGGTTAGTGAGTAAATCACCACAAAGTTACAAATGTAACTGACCTAAAACGTACAACAAAACTAATGTAATTTGCCATACGTTAATAATACTGTCCCATTTATAAAGCAAAAGCTCCTTGGTAAATAATATGATTCTAGCTTAATTGGAAATGGGATGTTTAATCAAAGAAAATGGAAAATACTATATTTATTAAATTATTTATTAAATTATTATGTTTTATCACATTTTATTTTGAGTGAGAAGGATCAATTAATTATTACTATTATTAATGAGAAATGCAACTGAATAAGTTTTGATAACTGTTGGTCACTTTTGGTATCAGAAAACTGAAACATTAGGACTGTTCCATTATGAGCTATAGTTTACATCAATCACTTAAAATGCAATGTTATCATTGTAATAAAAGATAAGATTAAAAATATACCAAGCTACTGCACACCAGTCCACTACAATCCAGTTACTGAGCATCCTTCCCTGCACTCAGCTAGTGACAGCCTTTAGTGATGCTGAGTTTTTATTCATTCACACAGGTCTTTTGTTCTCACCTGTCAAACAACAATAGGAGTGGTCCTTTTGAGTGTCTCCTTTTATGCTCTGGCCAAGGTGCTGAAGAGAGAAGACTTGATTCTGGAATACTTGACAGTTATCTAGGAGATATTCAGGTAGAACTGAGGAAGATTAAGTTTAGAATTAAAAGCAGAATGTTTTAAAGACTCTCATTATTCTTGTTAAGATGTTATCTACCATGTAAAGGCTTCAAACCAACCGATATACTGGCCACAGATTATAAACAGGTGCCACAAAGTCCTACACTTCAAAGACCTTGAGGTTGATCTTTTTGAGATCTGCCAATTGTAATTCCATTATTGGAGGACAGATTACTCACAAAATATACAACTTTAACTAATGAGCCAGGGAGCAACCAAACAGAACCTAATGAAATGTCATTATAGATACCAGGCGGAAGTATTGTGTTTAGGCCTCGATCTATCATCTAAGTCAGGGACGGGGTCATTATTTCATTGTAAAACTGTCTTTAAGAACAAAAGTGTAGTTCATTGATGTGGAATGCTATCTTTGATGCTATGTCCAGCCACAGACATGTAAACGGCACCACTTGAGCCAGGTTCCGCGTTTCAGTTTAAAGTATAAGAGAAGGCCCCCTACTACCACCCAGGCATTAAAAAATCATTGTATTTAAACAATCTAAGTGTTTACACCTGCCTAAGGCCAGATGAAGACAAAAAAACCTCCTAAAGTCTTTTAAATGAACAAAAACATGACCTTTCCCTAAATCTATATAATGAATAAGTTCGGCCGAGACAGGCTGGCTTGTGCCATAGATTGAAAGGACAAGGCCCACAACATCATTACTTAGATTAAATGATGTTCCCCTCCAGCTGCACTTTATAACATTGCATTTCAAAATGCCTTTAGATAAGTAAACTTTGATAAAACCCATAAGAAATGGCAGCAGCCATAATCAGGGTCACAGAATGATTAGAAGGCCAGAAGACAGTTAGAAGAAGTGTGGGAGGAGCTTGTGTCATTCTGCTGCTCTGACTCATTTACTACTGCTCTAAATGCTGTGAAGCCCATGAAATAGAAAAACTTAGGACAACTTGAATTCACACGATAGTAATTAACTAATAGAAAGATAACAATGTATTTATCAGTTATAAAGTCAAAAGAAAAAGGATAACCCAAAGTACAAAGTCACGTGCTTGTTATGTCAAAGAACTAGCTGTATCTTTTATTCTTTATGTTCTCAAAATGATTGCTCCTTTGATAATTATAAATGAAAATAATATGCTTTTTTTAATCATCTTCACAATTCCAAAATGAACAGATATTTTTGTTGTGTCTGTAAAAGATATTAGTGCAGGTGTAGACAGCCGAAGATTCGCTCATCCGAGAATCAGGAGGATCATTCAAATGACACTCTGATCAAAGTATCAGCATAGTGTGATCTGATTCTCTCGGATGTGGAGATGGAGAAAAAAAATTCTCCATCTTCTCCATTCTGTCATTCCTTGGAAATCGAACCACACACAGATGTCATTCAAGTGCCGTCCAATGTTTTCCATGCACTCATTGACTTGCATGGACGAGTGCTATCTGAATACCGGATCAAGCTTAAGTGTGTAGAGATTTTTATCCCTGAACCAGCTCTGTCTGAGGAAAAAATTGGACATGTGCATGGCCCCATATCATAGCATTGGCCCGAGTGCGATCTTATGTTTTCTCAGATCACACTAGGACCGAAAATACGCTCATCTGCACCTGCCCTTAGACTGTAAAATGCCCTATTAAATAGTATATATTGTTTGTTAGACACATTTCATATAATAGACTAGTTTTTCGGGGAAGTAAAATGTTATCCTATAATATTTTCCATATTTGGGTGTTCTGCCATGTGTTATACAGATGTTTTTTATACACTTTTCATGTAATAATAATCACACATTTTTATTATTTTTTTTTACTTTTTATTCACTGTATTTATGTCCATTTAATTTATTTACTTAGCTTAAAGTCATATTCAACTTCTGACTGATGCCACCAAATATAAAGACATGTGCACAGGGGCCCAAGGGGTAAGGGAGCCCATTTCTACCCCCAAAGCAGGTGGAATTGTGCATTATGATGAGTTATTGGACAGCAAAGGGCCCATATTATGTTCTCGTACAAGAGCCCTCTTCACTCTGTGTCTGCTCGTGATGCAGGGGATGTGAATGTTGGGGACAGTATGTTATTTCTGCTGACATATCTTTTTATGGGATTTTTACAAATTTTAAGAATTCAAGTACCGTAGACATATTCCTTATGTTGATGGCTAACTCGGTCACGAGACCTAACGTCTATGGACTTCACATCACATCACCAACATTGGTAAAGTTCTTATTTTCTGAGATGGGGCAAATGGTAATCATATAAAAAAAATAGCAATAATTACCTAGGTTTTAATGAACTTATAAACACTTTTTAATGGTGATATTGCAGCAGTGACAGAGCCTGGTCATATAACTAATAGCATAAAACATTTGTCAGTAATGTTTAAGTCTGTGCACAGTCAAATACGATATTGTAAATCTGAGCTTTTTTCCTATGACACAGCAATCTCCATAACAACTGTTAAGCCAGTATAATCTCTTGATTTAATAACCTCTCATTTTTACAGGTGTATTTAATACTTGGCCTGCAATCTCTTGTAAGAGCTGCTCCAGTGAAAGCCTCAAAGCTTCAGCTCAGGAATTCCTGGCTCATATTATATCTTTGGTTCCTTTTGACTTTATAATTACCATGGGCTTGTTGAAAAAGTTTGAAAATATTTTAGTGGTTTTTGTGTTTTTTTTTCTGGATTTTCTGGTAATTCATTGATCTGCGGTGGGTCAAAATTAAGCAAATATATTTCTAAAGTTGCTATTGACATGAAATGCTCACCGGATGTCAGTAACAACCCATCCAATCCATACAGGCAAAGAAATCAAACCATAGATGTCCATTAATAAAGTTATAATGAGAAATGACACATGGAAAATGTATTGAACACATGAAGAAAGAGAGATGCAAAAAGCCATGGAAAGTCGTAACACCAGCTGAAATGTGTCAGTAATTAGAAAGCAGTCCTGCCACTTAGTGAAAAATAAAATAATTTGGTTCAACCGATGGTCTATAAAAAGGCTACCCCCATGGTACTGAGTCCACAACAGGAAAGTCGCAAAATTCCAACTTGTTACGACTTTTTGCTGCCTGCTTGCTCTACACACCGAACCCTGAAGGTCACAATGTGACCCCAGTCGCGTGCTTTATGCTACAAAGTAGTTGAGAGCTCTGTGGTTGTATGAACTGTGTCGTTGACAAAGTTTCCATGTAGCCCTAGCCCAATTCAGACAAAATAGGGAAGATTAAGTCACACAATGCAATACTGAGGCAGTGTACACCATCTATTAGTTGGCTTACTTTTAGGCAACTTTTAAGGTAATCAAAAAAAAAGTGAAGCGCATTTTTATTAAATTTACCAACTTTAATAAACACCCTTAGTCACACCTGCTTTATTAGCCTCTTTCTGAAAGCAAGGCCCAAAAAGTGTCTAAAACCCACAATAAAAGTAACCAATGACACATACACAAGAACTCTGGTTACATTTTTTACACAATTTTGGAGCATTTTCATTAGTGTATCCCCCCTTCCAGCGCAAAAAGTCACATTTGATATGACATGCTCTTTCAGAAGGATTACATTTCCAGTTCATTCATTAGCATGTTTCACCAAATAATCTTGTTTATAACTAGTCTAATATTGCAGAACATATATAAACCGTAAGTTTGTACAGAATTTGAAAACTTCTTTATATATCTAAATGAAAAAAAGTTGATTTAGAACTGTAAAAAAAAGCTTGATCTCAGAAAACTCGGAGCTTAGGTAAAGTAATCTTTAAAACATTCCTAGAGATTGATGACCGTAAAAGTTTTTGGATCATAGTTTATGTAGCCTCAAAGTGTTTAGAGTACATTTTAAAGACATGAAAACTCTTTAAGCAGCTCCAAACAGGGCACAGGTGGTTTAAATTCTGTAGGTTAGTGCTTTCTGATGAGCAAAGCAGGAATATTCTATACTAGATATAGAACAGCAAGCTCAAGCAAAACTAAAGTTAACACAAGAATTTCTTAATATACACTCCTTTTCAATTATCATGTCATTCTGAGTGATCTGACCCTAAGCTCTACCTACGGCAATTAGCTTCGCGTGTGGTAGTTTGTTTTTCGTCAATCTCTGAACAGTCGTACAAGACACATGTGGTTTAAACTGATAGCATGGTTCAGTATATAACTCAATTAATAGTGTCCTTCATAAAATATGACTCCTTCTGATGCCTGCAGCACACTTTTCATCTTGTTGTCTGAAGATTTGCAGAACTTATCTTGTTCAAAACTTCGGAAGAGAAGGCTCATAAATAGGATATTATACAATTTTAATCAAACTTGGTGAACCCCAATTGCAGATTAAGTTTATAGGCAAAATGCACAAAATATCTTTTAATTGCAATAAATCAATGAATCACGAAGAATTGAGGCAATGCTCTCTCCTCTTAACTTTTTGGCCCACTATCTTGATAAACCAAGAATATTAGTCAACTAGAGGCCATTTTAACTGCCCACAAGGGGTATACCTTATTTAGTAGGACAGTGTCCTAGTACATAGCCTGATTAAATATTGAACATTAGAGAGTATGAAGGAGCAAGAAAGTCATCTTAAATACAAATTGTGTTGGAGTTTAGTGAGATGACACTAATTACACCAGGTCCCTACTTTACCCATAAATGCAGGCATTACTGACAGAGGTGCATATTCACCCAGAAATTCAGATATCAGCCTAATAGAGGTATGTTCACATTAGGTCAGGGACTTACCAGAATTGAGACCACCTTGACGATGGTTGGTGGGCTTTAAAATGTTTGGCCAAATGTTTATACTAAGCGTCTCAAATTTTTCCTTATACTCCAAAGCCATATTGCTATTCTAAATTTCATGGATTCTATGTTGTCATGCTTCAGTATGCTTGAGTGCAGCCTTTTTTTGTATGTATAAGCTAGGGACCAGGCACATGATGGCGTCGGGGGAAGGACCCATATAGGGCGTTAGGGGAGCCCCTGGGATAGGCACAGATTGTGTCAGGAGGTGCCCCATCCCTCGTTCCCTAAAGTTAGGGCCTTCCTCACCCTTTTCCTATCCAGTTGTTGTTTTTTTTGTGCCTTCCACTGGATCGACCCTTGTGGGTCGTAACAGGCAGTGGATGTTCTTCTGAGGGATCTCCTCCCAGCCCTGGATTAAAGCATCAATCAACTCCTGGACAGTTTGTGGTGCAATGTTCGTGGATGGAGCTAGACATGATGTCCCAGATGTGCTTAATTGGATTCAGATCTGGGGAACGTGCAGGCCATTCCATAACATCAATACCTTCATCATGCAGGAACTGCTGACACACTTCAGCCACATGATGTCTAATATTGTCAAGCCCACTGCCCTTCACAATGGGTCTGAGGGTCTCATCCCAGTACCTAATGGCAGTCTGGGTTGCTCTGGCTAGCACATAGAGAACTGTGCGGCCCTACAAAGAAATGCCTCCCCACACCATTACTGACCCAATGCCAAACAGGTCATACTGGAGGATGTTTCAGGCAGTAAAAAGTTCTCCACAGCATCTCCAGACTCTGTCTCCAGACTCTGTCACATCTGACAGTGTGAAACTACTCTCATCCATAAAGAGCACAGGGCATCAATGATCTACCAATCTTATGGACTTTGGGCCCTCATACCACCCTCATGGAGTCAAATCTGTTCCTGACTGTTTGAGCAGACACATGGATGTTAGTGGCCAGCTGAGGTCATTTTCAAGAGCTCTATCACTGCTCCTTCTGTTCCTCCATGCACAAAGTGGAGGGAGTAGGTAAAGGTCCTGCTGCTGTGTGTTTGTCCTCCTATGGCCCCCTCCACTTCTCCTGGTGTACTAGCCTGTTTCCTAGCATCTGTTCCATGCTCTGGACACTGCTGACAGACACAGCTATCCTTCTTGCCATAGCTCGCATTGATGTGCCATCCTGGATGAGCTGCGCTACATCAGCTTCTACTGTGAGTTGTACTGTAGGAACTGCATCATGCTAATGTATCCCTAGGGGTAAGAGCAATGACAAAATGCAAAAGTGACCAAAACAACAGCCAAAAAGGTGAGAACAGAGAAATGGTCTGTTGTCACCCCCAACAGAACCATTCCTATAGAGGGGTTGTCTTGCTAATTGCCTATCATTTCTGCATGTTGTCAGTTTCATTTGTACAACAGCATGAGAAATTGTTTCACAATTGGTGTTGCTTCAAAACTGGACAGGTTGAATTCACAGAAGTGTGATTGACTTGAAGTTACATTGTGTTGTTTAATGACTGCTGATACGCCTTTTAATGGCGGAAGTTAAGGGTACTTATTCCTCAGAGCCACTTTTTAATAGTGCTGAGAAATAAGGGAATAGCGCCCCCCAGTGTCAGAATTTATCTGGGGTCTTGGCAACCGGGGGTAGCCAGAGAACATGATTCCGGTTGGTTTTTACCAAACCCAGTGTTGCGATCACCGTTATTAACACAAGATTAATAGCATGGGTAAAGGGGAAAAGGAAAATAGTCAGCTCACCAGTCTTCTGCAGGTTTCTCTGATTGAACACGCACGGAGGAGCCTTGATCAGAGGCATGGTTCACAATGGAAAATGGAAGAGGAAAAATATCTTCAGCGCGTAATCCAATAAAATCAATTATTTTAGTCAAGACATTTTAAAATGTATGTATCAAAAATACAAATGAACAAAGGAATAGAAGGATGAGATCCCCATACTTCCTTTCCTTTGTTCATTTTTATTTTTGATACATACATTTTAAAATGTCTTGAATAAAATAATTGATTTTATTGGATTACACGCTGGAGATATTTTTCCTCTTCCATTTTCCACCGTTATTAACAGAATATCATAAACCCTAATAGTAAATCAAACCCCCTTTATCACCTCCTTAGTTAGGTAAAAATAATAAAATAAAAAAAGTATTCCATTTTTCCATTAGGGTTAGGGTTGGGCTAAAGTTAGAGTTAGGATTGAGCTAGGGTTAGAGTTGGGCTAGGGTTAGGGTTGGGGCTAGGTTTAGGGTTGGGCTAGGGTTAGGTTTTGGCTAAAGTTAGGGTTGTGCTAGGGATAGGGTTGTGGTTATGGTTGGGATTACGGTTAGGGTTGGGATTAGGGTTCGGGGTGTGTTAGGGTTAGGTTTGTGGTTAGGGTTATGGTTAGATTTGGGATTAGTGGTGTGTTGGGGTTAGGGTTGCGGTTATGGTTATGGTTGGGATTAGGGTTAGGAGTGTGTTGGGGTTAGGGATGAAGTTAGAATTGGGGGTTCCACTGTTTAGGAACATCAGGGGGTCTCCAAACAAGACACAGCGCCACCATTGATTACAGCCAATTTTGCGTTTAAAAAAGTCAAACGGTGCTCCCTCATTTCTGTGCCCTGCCATACACCCAAACAGTGGCTTTCCCACACATAAGAGGTATTGAAGTACTTAGGAGAAATTGCACAACATACTTTGTGGTCCATTTTCTCCTGATATCCTTGTGAAATAAAAAAAAATTGGTTCCAAAGTAAAAAAAAAATTTAAAAAAGTAAAATGTTCATTTTTTCTTGCACATTGCTTTAATTTTCGTGAAGCATCTAAAGGGTTAATAAACTTCTTGAATGTGGTTTTGCACACTTTGAGGGTGCACTTTTTAGAATGGTGTCACTTTTGGGTACTTTCTGTTATACTGACCCCCCAAACTCACCTCATGTGTGAGATGGTTCCTAAAAAAATGGTTTCTCTGGTCAAATTTTAACCCTTATAATATCCTGATAAAAAAATTAAGTTTCCAAAATTGTGCTGATGTAAAATTGACATGTGAAAAATGTTATTTATTAACTATTTTGTGTGACACCACTCTCTGATTTACGGGTACAAAAATTAATAGTTTGAAAATTGCAAAATTTTTGCCAAATTTCCTCTTTTTTTAATAAATAAATGCAAGTTATCTCGAAGAAATTTTACCACTAACTTGAAGTGCAATATGTCACAAAAAACATTCTGAGAATCAATGAGATACGTTGAAGCGTTCTAGAGCTAAAATTTCATAAACTGACAGTGGTCAGAAGTGTAAAAAATTGGCTTGGTCATTAAGTACCAAATTGGCTCTGTCACTAAGGGGTTATGTGTTCCCTTTATTTTTTTGACCAATGTGATATATATACAGTACAGACCAAAAGTTTGGACACACCTT
>VIAB01019433.1:30190-40592 GCA_009801035.1 Oophaga pumilio | reverse complement strand
GGTCATTAACGTGCAAACCACCCTTGGGGGTGATGGGGTTAAAAAAAAAATTTGCGCTATATTCCAATACCCGTAGTGTCTCCATTTTTCGTGAACTGGGGTTGGTTGGGGTTTATTTTTTGCTCGCCAAGCTGACATTTTTAATGATACCATTTTGGCGCAGATACGATGTTTTGATCGCCTGTTATTACATTTTAATGCAATGTCACAGCGACCAAAGAAAAGTAATTCTGGCGTTTTGACTTTTTTTCTCGCTACGCCGTTTAGCGATCAGGTTTATCCTTTTTATTGATAGATCGGGCAATTCTGAGTGCTGACCACTGGACGGCGCTCACAGCAAGCCAGCAGTGACAACGATAGGTCTTCAGGAGTCCTCCGGTTGTCATGCCAGCCCACCGGTGACCCGCGATCAAGTGACGGAGGTCATTGGTGGGCAGATTTCTGGCGCGATTGCCAGAAGCGCATGTTAAATGCCGCTGTCAGCATTTGACAGCGATATTTAACGGGTTAATAGTCGCAAGTGGATCGCAATTCCACTGGCAGCTGTTCCGGCACTTGTCAGCTGTTCAAAACACCTGACATGTGCCGGGAAAGATGTGGGCTCACCGCCGGGGCCTACATCAAACTGAGGGAGTCCGACATCGGCGAACTATTACGCCTGATGTCAGAAAGGGGTTAAAGTGCAAACTCTCATCTTTAATTTGAGTGTATTTACTTCCTAATTGGAGTAAGGATTTAGGAATTACAATTTTTTAATATGTAGCTGCCTCTTTTTAAAAGGACCAAAAGTAATTAGACATTTATTTCAAATCTGCTGAATAGCCTGCATAGGCTTTTCACTCATCATTCCATCTTCAGGTAAGCAGGTAAAAGGTTTTGAGCAATTTCCAGTGTATGGCATTTGCATTTGGAAGCGGATGCTGTGAACCCGCAACATGCAGTCAAAGGAGCTCTCAATGGAAGAGATACAGACCATCATTAGAAAGAACAAAAAGATATCCATCAGAGAGAGAGCAGAAATGTTAGGAGTGGCAAAATGAACAGTTTGGTATATTCTGCAAAAAAAAAAAAAAAAAAAAAAAGAGCACACTGCTGAGCTTGGGAACTCGAAAAGGCCTGGATGTCCACTGAAGACAAGTGTTGGATGATTGCAGAATCCTTTCCATGGTGGAGGAAAACCCCTTCACAACATCCACCCAAGTGAAGAACACTCTCCGGGAAGTAGGTGTTTCACTATATTAGTCTATCATAAAGAGAAGACTTTGTGAGAAAAAATACAGAGGATTCACCAAAAAGGGGCAAACCATTAATCAGCCTTAAACATAGAAAGATCAGATTTGACTTTGCCAAAAAAGCATCTTAAGAAGCCTGCCCAGTTCTGGAAAGGTATTTTTTTGAACAGAAGAAACGAAGATCAACCTGTACCAGAATGATGGGAAGAAGAAGAAAGTATGCTTGGAAGGCTTATATCCAAAGCACACAGCATCCTCTGTAAACATGGTGGTGTGAAAACATGGGCATGCATGACCGCAAATGGCACTAGTGTTTATTGATGATGTGACTGAAGGCAGACAAACAAGCAACAACTCTTGTCACCTGCAGTATAGGATTGGCAAGGCTTCACAAAGAAGGAAACCCAGAGTTTGATGACGCCGTTTAGTGATCAGGCAGTTATTGCCTGTAAATGATTGTCTACAAAATATTAAAAATGAACAGTTTATGCTAACGTTAATTTGTCCAATTTACTTTTGAGCCTCTGAAATGAGGAGGCTTTGTAGAAAAATGGTTGCAACTCCTAAAAGTTTCACAGGATATTTTTGGCAGCCTTCCATGGCACACAGCATGTAGCCAAGTTGACAGAAGTACTAAGTTGGCAGCCCCAGGTTGCCATGGAAACCCTTTGGTGCTCTGCAATCGGGTTAAACTAGGTATCTAAGTAGTTTACTATGTATGTCTCCAGATAGCTAAGAACACATTCCCACTAGCTCTCCATTTGTAAGAAAATGCTAATTTGATTTCCTTTGCTTATCTTTTGAAGGCATCACACCTCCCAGGTCTTGAACAAATTTCCTATATAGTAAGCATCTAATGTGACTTTCTTATTATTCCAAATGTAATCTTGCCTGAAGAAGGAGCCTTGAGCTCTGAAAGCTAGCGAACATATAATTTTCTGGTTAGCCAATAAAGGTATCACCTTAAGAATGCTCTTGTCATAATTGGATGGAAAAGTATTCACAACTATGTATGTCTATAACTCATATAATATATCTGGTCTGAAAATGATCTACAGTGGCTACTACAGCTTGAACAGATCTGTAATTTTTATTTTTTTACATCTGGCTGTCTGTGCAAATAACTGATGGGTGAGGGTATCGAGTTTCGGATCCTCAATGATCAGATATTGATGACACATCCTATGGATAGGACAGCTATAATATATACCCAACAACCCATTTAATACAACCCTAAGCATGTCTTTATTTCTTCTGCATGATTCATTAGGGGCAAATCAGTATGAGGACTATAGTATGGAGAACATAAAACTAAATTTGTGGATGAAAAACATTATACAGTTAGTCATCATTCACACAGCTCCTGTATGTATCATTGTCCTTTTCAGGTCCCTGACAGTTTTCAAGATGAAGATGATGATTCGTCAATGGAGGAGTGGGATTATTTAGAAAGCTGCAAGAATCCTAACATGGAAATCAAGTTGGAAACTCACCAAAGCTGCACATCACCTGGTAAGAGAGGGTTTCTAAAACTAGCTCCAGTGTGCAGAATAAGAGTGTTCAAATCTGTGACTTTTATGAGCAAAAAAAAGAGAATTAATTAGGAACTTGAACTACTTCTCTGAATTGGGATTCTATTCATATTCTATAGGATGACTATAACAAGATCAATTTCCAGTCTGTGCTCAGTAGTTGTAGTTATGCTTGTATGGAGATGCATCACACCTTCGTCTTATAAATATTATATTGATTGACCGTGCTTGTCATAGCAAGAAGCCTTTTACTCCATACTAAAGCATGGCAGTGAATCTAACCTCTGAACATGATGTATTTATTTCCTAACAGATTTCACGGATTCAGAAATATCAGGGGGGTCTCCTTCCCCTGTTTCTTCTCGGGATGATATGATTGACAACGATATTACAATAGGAACTGGAAAGTACGCATCGGATGTCCCAGATATTGTCGACAGTCCACAAAACACTATGGAGACACCAGCTGTATGTAAAGAACCATCAATCACCAAGACTAAAATGTATAAATTTGCACAATACACACATTACTCATCATCTCATGTAAAGGAGGACTCTATCTTATGTGGTGGAGACAACTCTTCAAATACTGCCCTCAACGTGCGCACCGAGCAATCCCCTAATAAATATTTGCACACTAAGGAAGAGTCTATTTTGGATGCAGCAGAAAATCTTGCCAGCTCGGAAACGTGTACAGATCTCCAACAGTACACTGACACGTATGCACCTATACTTGGTGTTCGTAAAGGTTCGTTTTCTCATATTAAAAATGAACCTGTTTCAGGTGATGAAGAAAATATTGTGGATCATCCTTCATGGATTTATACCAAAAGTGACGGCAAGATTAAAAAGAAAGATCCCATGTGTTTCATATGTGTTGAATGTGGGAAGAATTTTCCATACAAGTCGCACCTCCTTCGGCATCAGAAGATTCACATGGAAGAGCGGCCGTATTCTTGTCTTGAATGTGGAAAAAGCTTTAAGTTGAATTCCAATCTTATAAGCCATCAGCGAATCCACACAGGACAGAAGCCCTTCTCCTGCTGTCAGTGTGGGAAGTGTTTTATCAGTAAATCCGAACTTGTTAAACATGAGCGAATTCACACAGGAGAAAAGCCGTACGCTTGCTTGCAATGTGGAAGACGGTTTTCAAGAGTATCAAATCTTATTGATCACAATAAAATACACACTGGTGAAAAGCCGCACTGCTGTTTGGAGTGTGGCAAGTGTTTTAGGCGTCATTCCAACTTGCTCAGTCACCAAAAGACTCACACAATAGATAAGTTGTATTCCTGCCCTGAGTGTTCAACATGTTTCCTCACTAACTCGGACCTTCTAAAACATCAGAAAACTCACACTGAGGGAAACAGTATTTCTCCACCAAGTGTGGTTTCTGTTATGTGAATACACGGATTTAACCCGTGAGAGATGTCTCCAAGCAAATATACTACAAGCTATATGAAGGGCTGCTCCACCCAAATGCATAGTCATGCAAGTGATGTTTTTATTCCAGGTTTATCAGCATTTTTTAACTGTTCCCCATGCGTTATATTCCAATAATAGGTATTACATTTATGACAACCTCTGTTCCATTTGCAGTGCTTATTTATATGCTCTTGTATGTTATTGATGACCTACAGAATGTTATTAAATGTTATTACGCTACCCAAAATTACTAAACTCCATTTGCTAATGTGTGTCATATCGCAACACTTGCTCACCGTAAATATGGCAGATACATGCCTTAGGAAACTAAGGTTGGCATTTTCGTTTTCCCGCAGTCTATGCTTTTTACCTTAGCTGTGACTTTTTAAATAATTCCATTATATTGATGGACTTGCGCCCACCACAGCTAGGTATGATGTCACTGAACTGATCTTAGTTGACTTGGAGGGAGGACACCAGAATATAAGCTGCAGCCTAAGCCAGTATAGAGGTCCTCAAACATCCTGCCACAGCAGGTAAACTGCGTCTTGTTTAAAGGGGTTGTCCTGTCTTGAGGTACAAATATGAAGTCATTCTGTGTGACTGCAGACTTGTGAATCCTCACATTGTGCACACTGTAAGGATTGTACAGTGTCGGTGCTGGGAACGGTGGTCATGTGACCGCAGGTATGCGAGCGATATGCATACTCCTGGCCACATTCCAACTAGAGGGGGGGTTGCCTCTCTCAATGCAAGTGTATAGAGCGAAATCAGAAACTGGCTAGTCGGAATGTGGCTGAGAATATAGATATCACATACCTGCAGTCACACGACTCCCCGCACCGGAGAATCCTCACAGTGCACAATTCAGATTCACAAGACTGCAGTAATGTAGTGACTGCAGACTTGTACGTTAAGACCGGATAATTCCTTTAACTTTTCCAAAGCATTATAAAGACCGCACATCACAGCCCTCGCCCATAAATTGAGATAATGCAATGTCCCAATATTTTATCATATGCTTTAACAAGTCTAGGCATAACAAATGTGTGTTAATTATATATTTTTTTGTTTTTGAGAATGTTTTGGTGTTTTTTCCCCTTCCACCTACTTTGCGCTGCTTTTTTCCATTAACCACATCAAGTATTCACACATTCAGTATTTGGTCAGTATTTTGCATCAGTATCTGTAAGCCAAAACCTGTGGGTGATAAATACAGAAGTGGTGACGTGTTTTCTATTATACTTTTCCTCTGATTGTTCTACTCCTGTTTAGGCTTACAAATACTGGTGTGAAATACTGACCAAATACTGTTTTTGTTCTCCTTTTTTTATCTTGCGGTATTGGTTGCCATTTTAACACCAAATTAATCAAAATGGCCCATGTGATGCATGAATTTGACGCAAAGAGAAAAATGGGTTTTCTTCCTGTCTTGAACAATTTTTGTAGCTTTCGGTGCAAAAATTGTGCCAAGCTTTATGCTCAAAAAATATGGCAGAGGCGGACTGGAATGGAATTACGCCAAACTTAACAACTTTTAATGAATGAATTAGAAGCCAACATCTTAAATTGTTAGACTCTGTCCACTAAGTGGAATAACAAAAAGGTGAGTACGGATAAAATAGACTTCAAAGAAGTGTGAAAGAAAAATGAAGTGGCTGCAAAAAAAAAAATGGCACAAAGGCAGTGATGAATCCAGGCTGTTAAACCATCCACTGGGAAATATTGCCTCCATTTCAAAAGGTGTGGTAAAACCGCATGGGCTTTACTGCAGGTCTGGAGCATGTAAAGCGAAGCCTCTGATTTTTATTTGCCTCATTTGCACTTGTTCCAACCAGTTTTTGCAGTTTTGCTACACATCACACAACTACTTACTATGGGATAACCTCACTCTCTGCAAACTACATTTAGTTAAAATGTAGGATGTGATTTTTCTCCAGTTCATTTTTGGAATGCTCATTGCATTTTGTTGTGGGTAGCAGAGCCCTGAGTCTTGGTAACGCGGGTGTCACATTGTGGGTAATCAGACCTCATTTACCGTACTTTAGGATCTTGGATAGATTAACACCTTTCCACCAGTAAACATACTGGTGCATCACATTTTCTAAGCAGTTGCATTAATGGATGTATTGTTATGTCCTGGGGGTCATGTGGCACAGGAGCTGTGCACAGCGTGATCACTGCTGGAGTTTAGCTTAACTGATGGACCAGAGCACCATTACTGGCTATTTAGAGGGATAAATGCCATTAACAGTAGCGACTGTGCCATTTAGCGAGGGGGGTGCTCCTTCTTTCATCACCTTAGCTTCACTGCAATGCATTTTGCCAGTGGGTGTCTTGGCAAGCGGAGATCAAACAATAACCTCCGAGTCTGCCAGGTATACTGGCCTGGTAGACTCTTCTTATGGCAAGAAGTATTAAGCAGAGAAAAGAGAAAAAAGTCCCAAATAAAAAGTGTCAAGTTTTATTTAGACAAACAATTTAAAGACAAAATACATAAAGAATAATACAATGGCAAAATGAACAGTATGGAACAAGGTGCAAAGCAAACAGACCCATACTAGTTAGGTGGATGGGAAGACCAAAAAGGAATGGCAGCAATTCATATAAAGTGTCAGTGCTTCACATACTCCCTCCAGATTCTAGTACATTTTCACACTGTCAAACATTTGAGCCTTGGCAGTGAGCATGCATAAATATGACTCAAACTAAGTAGCAGTAACTCAGAGGCCAGTGTTAAAGATCTCAGGCAGTGAGGAAACAGTGATCAGACAGTATTTATCACTTAAATCTGTCACCCCATTTTTCGTATATCAGCTGCAGCCACCGCCATCAGGGGCTTATCTACAGCATTCTGTAATGCTGTAGATAAGCCCCCCGATGTAACCTGAAAGATAAGAAAAACGAGTATACTCACCCAGGGGGCGGCCTGGTGCAGTCCAATGGGCGTTACAGGTCCGGGTCCGTCACCTCCCATCTTCATGTGATGACATCCTCCTCCTTGCTTCTGTCGCGCTCCTGCGCAGGCGTACTTTATCTGCCCTGTTGAGGGCAGAGCACAGTACTGCAGTGCGCAGGCGCCTGAAAAAGGTCAGAGGCCCAGCGCCTGCGCACTGCAGTACTCTGCTCTGCCCTCAACAGGGCAGATAAAGTACGCCTGCGCAAAAGCGCGCCAGAAGCAAGGAGGAGGATGTCATCGCTAGAAGATGGAAGATGACGGACCCGGACCTGTGATGCCCATCGGACCGGCCACCTGGTGAGTATAATATAACTCGTTTTTCTTATCTTTCAGGTTACATCAGGGGCTTATCTACAGCATTACAGAATGCTGTAGATAAGCCCCTGATGGCGGTGGCTACAGCTTATATACAAAAAATGGGGTGACAGATTCCCTTTAAGCCATTATGGTACAAGTCTCCACTCGGCCTGAAGCTGGCAGCCCCAACGCGCGTTTCAGTGGGCTTCCTCTGGGGGGTGGGCTTATGGCAAGACCTAAGATGACTGAGTGTAAGGGCTCATTCATATGACTGTATGTTTGGTCCGAGTGCGATCTGTGAAAAAATAGGGGACAACACTCAAACCAATGTTGTTCAACAACTCAATGCAGATAATTGATTGTTTTTATATCTTCCATTGACCAAATCTGCTTGTGAAAATTGCAGCGTGCACTAGTTTCTTCCATATTTCTGATGAAATTCACCCATTTAAAAGAATCTACTACCATACGGATCCACAGTGTAGCATCCGATTTTTAGAGAGACATTGTAATTTTGTAACATAAGAAACTGTACATGTCTTAGAAATGGTTAATAGCTGCTGCTGTACGAAATGGATTTATACAGACTGCACATACAGAATGAAACTTCTGACTGATCTTTTTTTTTTTCTTTTTTTTTTTTTTATACACACATTCTGTCACACACTCTGTCACAAAAAAACAGCACCTTTTGGAACCAATGGGCTATCTAGAACTATTCCAATTATAGCTACTCACAAAGTTGCAGGTTAGATTGGAAACATTTCTGCTAGTCAGGAAGCTGAAAACTGGGTTAAGCGGGAATGTGTTAAACAGAGCCCATAAACCAACTTCAGCTTTCCAAAAAAAAGGGCAAATTCCAAATGGAACCCTATGAATGTTTCACATCTCAATGTAAGCACACAGACTTGGTAAAATGGCCTTCTTGGCAAGATGGGGTCTCTTACACTGTGAAGTGCGGTTTACCAGTTAGGGTATGTGCACATGTCTTTTTCAGGTGGGTTCAACCACCAAATTTTACTGAAGCGTCTTCTGCATAAAAAAATTGGGTTATGTACTCTATGGTACCCACCAGGTGGGGAAGTAGTTTTCTTCTCATTTTTCTCTAGCTGCACTTATCTCTGGTTTAGTTACATCATTTTACTATTGTAGTGGTTAAGACTGAGTTCACATGGAGGACGTGTGTATATACAAGGTGGGCCATTTATATGGATACACCTAAATATAATGGGAATGGTTGATGATATCAACTTTGTGGTACAAAAGTATATGGGAGGGGGCAAACTTTTCAAGATGGGTGGCGACCATGGTGGCCATTTTGAACTGCCATTTTGGATCCAATTTTTTCCAATGGGAAGAGGGTCATGTGACACATCAAACTTATTGAGAATTTCACAAGAAAACAATGATGTGCTTGGTTTTAACGTAACTTTATTGTTTCATGAGTTAATGTGTTCAAAGTGCTGCCCATTGTGTTGGATTGTCAATGCAACCCTCTTCTCCCACTCTTGACACACTGATAGCAACACTATAGAAGAAATGCTAGCACAGACTTCCAGTATCTGTTGTTTCAGATGCTGCACATCTTGTATCTGAAAGCAATTGTCTATGCTTTAGACGCTCTTTACAAGTTACATCATGTCCACGTAGCTATCAAGTGCAAGCGTAACAACAATTAGGTTGTAAACTAGATGGAGGCCCGAGGGCGGTAATGTCACGATGGGGGCCGGCTTTGCAACATTGATAATCTCACCCCCCCCTTCCATGTGCTCATCCACCTATCCACTCTCTCCTGTACAAAGATGGCGGCAGTCAGTGAATCATTCGGCTGATTCCGGCGGCAGCGTATTTGCATTGGTGTTCAGCTGGTGGTTCCGCGCAAAAGGCTGCGTGAGTGTGTATAGAGTGTGTGTGGTGCGACGGTGTTCCGCTGGTGGTACCGCGCAATAGGTGGATACCATCAGCAGTTTCCATATTGACACCCATCACTTGGGTGTCCCAATATGGCGGTCGGTGAACTTCCTCCGTTCCAATTCTGGGATACGGTGACATCTGGACATAGCAGGAAATGAAAACATTACAAGGCAATTATATAAATAGATGAGTATATCTTAGCTGGAGACCTGCCATAGGTTTCTCGCTACATGTTTTTGTGGAGCGCCACCTGGTGACAGTTGCTGTGAATGGTACCTTCAGGTTTTTCTTACTATAGTGGTTCTTTTAAAGTGATAAAGGAAAGATGCACTCAAGTAGGCATATTTTTACTGTTAGAAACTGTTTACTGAAGACTAAGGGCCCCGTCTCACATAGCGATGCACCAGCGATCCCGACAACGATATGAACTTGTCAGAATCGCTGGTGTGTCGCCACAAACCCGCGCCTGGAAACCCGATGTGTACCTTGGTTACCAGCTGATCGCTGGTCTCCTGCCTGCCACATGCAGCGATGCATGCTGGCCAGCGGGAGACCAGCGATCAAAAAAATGTCCAGGCATTTCTGACACGACCAGCGATTCACAGCAGGGGCCTGATCGCTGGTACGTGTCAGACATAGCGAGATCGCTATGTGAGACGGTGCCCTAAGGCTATATTCACACATCCATGTGACGTGTCTTAAAGCTCACTCACAGATCCATTGATTTGAGTGTCGGATCAAAATTTGCAGGTCAGTGGTTTGGTGTCACGAACACCACTCGCGTCACGAACACCACTCGCGTCACAGGTGCCTCAGATCTATTGTAATGGGGGCTCCACTTCCTATACTCACTTATTGCAATAGGCTGACAATAAGCTAAGCGCACCCCAGAGCCAGCGCTCACATCCACACCACCACTTGCTGGCCTGCACTGGACAACACATTAGTACACATGCACACCCAGCTTTCCCATGCTCCTGAACGGTTCGCTACATGCACCTTGTCAGTACAGGGGTAGCACTGCTGCAGCCAGGCACGTCCTC